>JAXGGA010003272.1:0-105424 GCA_038373865.1 Uloborus plumipes | reverse complement strand
ATCAATTATGAGAAGGAGGGCGGCGATTTAAGTCTCCCTGGGGGCGGAAAGAGCAAAATTTCGGCCTGGTATCCCCCTTAGTTTCCAAGCAAAATGTATTTTATTATATAGTCTAATACCCATTTACAGTATATAGGGAAATCAATGAAACACTGTAGAATCGTAAAAATGGTTTGTATTTACAGTAAAATACTTGGAATAGTAATTTTAGTGATGATACAAGGTTCACTTGTCAACTGGAATTGCTTTATATTTTCTTTCCCTTTTTTCCTTGAAGCTTCTTGTGTAGCTTTTCCTGCGATGAATAGCTTGCTGAACTTCCCGGTGAAGTGACCAACAGTAATCCCCCATCATGTTGTAGCATGTGTTTCAGCAGTACTGCCAACATCATCTTTGTTCATTAGACCTATTTTTTCATGTTATCTTAACTATGAAAAAGCTGTTAAATTCTAAAAATGTTTCTTTATTTCATGAATGTAACTATAAAATGTGAATAAATGGTGGGTGATACAACTTTTTAAGCATCATATTTGGATTCAGCAACCTAAACAACATAAGAATAAGGTATTTTCATTAAAAAAGTTTTTTCATCGTTGGCCTGTGTTATTTTTTGTATTTAATTACTTTTCCATAATGCATTTAGGTGCTTTTTATTGTTTAGTCTGACTGTTGAAAAGCCCTAAGCTGTTTCAGAAGCTTAGCACTTTCCCTTGATGAAGAATTCAAGAATTGCATATGCATTTGTTGTTTGGGAAGAGGGAGCAGTGGTTGCAGATTTAATTTCAGAATTCCCTGAGCTTGCCAATTTTGATCTCTGTTGTGACAATTTATTCACTTCTCTTGCGCTCCTACTTGATAATTTGACTGAGAAAGGTTTTATGCAAGAATCGGATTGAAAACTGCCCATTAACTAAAGTTGCGTTGTTCAAAAAAGAAAAGAATGAATAAATGTCGATGACAGGTAAAATAATATTACGTTTGTTCGGTTGAATAATAGCAATGATGAAACTATTGCTCATCGAATCTTCATTGAGTTTATCCTATAGTAATGGCTAAGCGATTGTATAATAGTGAAAAGAAAGTAATTGAAATTGATGAACCAAATATGGTTGCTCAGTACAATCGTTGCATGGGGGGGAGGGGGGGGGCAGATCCCATGCATCAAAATATCGGGAATTACCGGTTTTTGATCCAATCTAAAAAAAGGTTGGTTTGCCGCTATTCATTTTTATTTTAGAAGCTGCTGTACAGAATGTATTGAGCTCAAGAGTACCGGGTTGAGTTAGGTATTATGGGGAAAGTCGTTATATTGCTTTAAAAAATAAGACTCACGTAAGATATGCCCATTGAAGTTAAAAAGCTTATCGGAAATGCGGCAAATGCAATGTAGGTTTGCACAACAGATGCTTTGCTGACTTTTATGCTCAACAATGCCAATATTTCCTTGTTTTCTGAATCTACTTCCCAGTTTATGTAAATTGCTGCGTTTATTTCTTCTTATAAAATTTCTTTTTAACTATTATATCGTAAGCAGGAAAAAAAAAAAGTACACTCTCTAGTGCCTAGCGTCCCTTTTTAGGGACAATTTTTCTTTTTTAAATAAAATAATTATTTTTTACATGATATTTTTTTTTATTATTTTTCCTGTTCATTAACCACTACAGTCGAACTCGCTTATAACGAACATGAAGGGACCGTAACATGTTGCTCGTTAAATCCGCGTGCTCGTAATAAACGGGTCCTTACGGCCAGCGTGCAACCAGAAGGGGTGGGTGGCTTGGGAAGTCAAATAATTGAGTTTACTTGTAATTTAATTCATACTTACTTTAATTACATCAATTAATTTAATCAAATACTGTTCTTTATTTAATAACACTGGAATGCTGGTGGAATTTTTCATGCAAAAGTATTGAACCGCAGGGAAAAAAAAAGAGAAGAAGATAAGACAGGAATAAGACTAGAAAGATGAGAAAAAAAGACTGCGAGACAGAAAAATTTGCTCGCTAAAACCGGGTCTTGCTCGTTAAAAACGAATTCTGTTCCATAGACTTATCATTGATCCAACAAAATATTCTCGTTTCCCTCGTTAAATCCGAGTTCTCATTATATCCGAGCTCGTTCGACTGTATTTGTAACCAGTATGTAAAATATCTTTGGAAAAAAAAAGGCATTAATGGGTTAATGAAGTCATTTTTATGAATGTTCACATTTCCTTTCAGAAATCATAAGCTTGGCAGAATAATATTATAACACTTTACTCTTGATTCATACGTATCGTGTTTTTTTTTTTTTTTCAGTCTATGGCAATTTAATGCTAATCCAATTTAAAAAGTGCTCCTTTCATTTTTGGTGTACGATATCAGAACATGTTGTAATAAACTAAACCAGTTTTTAAAACGATGATGGTGAACTTTTTTCAGGGAGATGTTAAAAAGTGGGTTATCTGCTCATGCACAAATAACACAGGAAACCTTGCTTCAAATATAACAATACGCATATATACAGGGTGTCCACTCCTATCGTGGACCAATAGCTAATTTCTAAACCGTTAGAGATACGCGTATAGTTCATTTAGAAAAAAATCTCCAAATTACGAAAGGAATTTTGGGTTGATTCAATGTTTTTCAAAAAATCAAATTTTGAAAGAGTTACGAAATTTAAATTTTTATACAGCCCCCCAGTCCTATCAATCATATTTAGTAAAACATTCTTGACACTGTAACGTTTAAAACTAAAAAAAAATCACTGTTCTACCATAAAAATTGACCAAGTTATGACGTTTTGAAAAATCAAGATTTTGCATTATTTCATGACGTCATCGAGAGATCACTAAAGGGACCGTATGCGAAATCCTTCAAAATCTCGATTTTTCAAAACGTCATAACTCGGTCAATTTTTATGGTAGAACAGTGATTTTTTTTTAGTTGTAAACGTTACAGTGTCAAGAATGTTTTACTAAATATGATTGATAGGACTGGGGGGCTGTATAAAAATTTAAATTTCGTAACTCTTTCAAAATTTGATTTTTTGAAAAACGTTGAATAGACCTAAAATTCCTTTCGTAATTTGGAGATTTTTTCCTAAATGAACTATATGCGTATCTCCAACGGTTTAGAAATTAGCTATTGGTCCACGATAGGAGTGGACACCCTGTATATTGTTGTGTTTTTTTTTTAAGTATGCAAGGAAGTCCTGTCTTTTAATTTAGATAAAATTTTGTTATTAACTTCTCTGACAATCTTTTTGATTCCAGAAAATCCCAAAAAATTGTCTCCGTAATCTCTTCAAACTCCTGAACATGATGCTAAAACCACTACCAAATAAAAATTATCATTTCATGACTTCAAATTCAAAAGCTAAACACAAGTCGTCAGAACATTTTACTTCATTTTTGTCGACCGAGTTTGAATTACTTATTAACAAAAATATTGCCATTATAACAATTATTATTTCTCATAAATTGCTAAACTTATTTAAAAAAAAAAGAAAAAAAAAGATATTAAATGACTATTTACTTCTAACATTTTCCATTTACTTTACAATTTATGTAGTGTTGAAGTAAAAGATAATTAAAGACCATTTTTATATCTTTAAAATTAAAATGATTTTAATCCATCTATTTTTTTCTGCAAATCTCTTGCTGCTTTTCTACCATCCATTAGGCAGAAAACATTAGATATCCTCATTCGGAAGCATTTTGAAGCTGATATTAATGCAAGAGAAGTAGTGATTAAATCTTTTGAAAGCCAAAAAGAGATGCCAACTCGCGGCATATCAATAGTCGGACCACCCCGAATCTGCATTGTTTGATCGTCATATTACTCCTCCGAAAGAGTATTTAGCTTCTCATAGAATGCAGGAAGTAATGAGAAAAAAATGGGAGTAGATTTAATACTTTTGCATTGTTTTTGTCTCTATATTTACGTTCTAAGAATATAACCTGGAGGTTGAAAAGCAAATTATTAATTATTCGTTCAGAAATGAGCTCTCGATTTTTTTTTAATGATGGCAACTCTATTTATTTCTTGCTAGATAAAAGAAAATCAAGGACATTTATTTCTCATTGGTACTTGAAAAATGCGAAAGATGCGTTATACAATCAGGACAATTTTTTTTCTTCATCAGCAAACTTTTTTTCAGCACCAAAGACTTGGAACTGAATTCATTTTGCTTACTTAAAACTAGTAGTTTCTTTATTACTTTTTTTTTACATTATAACTTTTTTAACAACATCTTTTATTTCTTATTACAACTGCATACATTTCTTATTGCATGGATAATGTATTGTTTGATGATTGCTTCATCTATTAAAGTATAACATTTAAAATATTATGATTTGTTAGAGTTTTTTGCATATTAGTATGAATAAAAAATAAAACTGAATTTTATGCAAAATAAAACTTTTAGAAACCTGGAGTAATAATCAACTGCATACTTAGAATAAAAGTTCGAGAAAAAGAAAGTTTCAAAAAAAAAAAAATCAAAACAAAGTTTCAATCACTCATTACAAAAACTTTAATTTGACGGCATTTTTTTTTTAATCTGCATATTTTTAGAGAATTTTTATAGCTTCAGAATCCCACCAAAAATATCTTACTTGGATATTGTTAAGTTAAAAATGGTGTTGACCACATCGATTCTATATAGGAAACACCTTTTAAAACTTCTTCCGATAGTATCTCCTTCATCCCCATTTCCCAAGTTCTTAAAAAGATTCCCATTCCCAGGAGTCAAAAAGTCAGTCCAGTAGGGGGTCTTAGAAGTGATTAGTTATGGTTTCGAAAGGATTACCCCCCAATTTGCGCAGCCGGCATGGGAAGTCTGGCAAACTGACCGCTTATATAACTCAAAGCCCTCCGCATGTTAACGATTCAGCAGGTAGAGAAATAAAACTAAGCAGCGAGAAACGATTTCCCCCGCTGTTACAAAGGCATTTTGTCAAGCCATTGTTTGTGTTGAAGTCAGGACGATTGTTTGTCTCCATGGCAAAGGGCTGATAGGAATCGGGAGGGCGACACAGAGAGAGGCCTCCTGTCAAGGAGGCGTGACAGCGAGGGAGCTCGTAAAACTCCCCGTAGGGGGGAGATTGTCAGGCTATTCTCCTTAACCACAAAGCGACGAGGACGCTAATCACCGCTAACCCCCTATTAACAAGGCAAATTGTTCGCTCCGACACCCCTGGAAAACAGCTCCAGGCACCCCGGGGGACAAACGTCCCCAGGAAACGACGTGGGAAAACCGCACCCTCCAGCTCCTTATTAAAGGATTAATGGAATGCGATTTCGGGAATGGAAGAAACTGGAAAATTTTCATTTCTGGAGGAATTTCGGCCCTATAAGGCCATAATAATAGAGATTAATGAGAGGAAAAAAGGGTTGGGCTAATTCGGTTAATGAAGCTTGACATAATTTGCTGATGGCTTTTCTTCATTCCTTTCTTTATTTGCTCGATGGCGGACTGAAAAGCGCACCTATAAAAACAGAGAAATCCAATTAAAAGAATGAAAGGGTGTCTTTCGAATGCGAATACATAAATAGAATAAATTCTCTCCCTCAGGTTTTATTTCATATTGAATGGCACGTCGGGCTCATTAACTGTAGCATTTGAGCGTACGATCGTTATGCACCGCAGAGAATCCCCCGGGTATGCTTCCAGTAACAATGAGATAGAGCTCTCCTTTTCAAGCTTGTAATTACCTTATGATAATCCATCTTCTGGTAGCCCTAATGGATTCTTTAAATATTTGCCCACACTTTTTTGTGGATTTTGGCGTCTTTATTCACATATGTCGCCAGGATTAACTTAATTACTTTCAGATCAAATTTAAAGGAAACTTTTATTCCACAAAAGTTCTTCCTATTACCTTTACACCTTTCTAATCTTTTTAAAATATTGCACCGTGGCTCTTTGCCATTTTTTGGGAT
This sequence comes from Uloborus plumipes, assembly GCA_038373865.1. Lineage (NCBI taxonomy): Eukaryota > Metazoa > Arthropoda > Arachnida > Araneae > Uloboridae > Uloborus > Uloborus plumipes. The sequence goes on along the minus strand of JAXGGA010003272.1, from coordinate 99,500 downwards.
AGGTGCCAAGGGGTTTAGTTCACTTACTTTATTAATTACCGAGTGATCTTTCGTTATCCCATAGAACATGCAGAACAATTCTGCTTAAACAAAACCTTTTATTAGTATAAAATAGTAGCAGATATTGTACATTTTCTTCTAATTATAAATAAACTCCTATCTTTGAAATTTTTGCACCAATTGATACTTTAAAAAACTTTTTAAAGAAGAAAATGATGTAGAAGAGGCTGCATGTTTTTCATGAATTGCATTTTCAATAGAAAGGGATTCGAAATATTTTCTTAATAAAGTTTGCATTGACGTTATCAATACAAAATTTGTAATCATAAAATGTTGCAAATGATGCATTATTAGAAACTTTTAAGGAGCTATCGGAGATATAACAGTTCTTAAAGCCGATAAATTCTTTTAAAATGTATTAAATATTAATGGAGGGATATTCTAAATGCAAGCAAAGAAAGGTATCAAAGCTTTTTATCTTTAGTCTCCCCTTTAAGTCCAGAAATTCGTTAACTAAGTCTGAAAACCTGCAAGCGAAACCTTTAACCGATTTGGCAAACCAACACCCTTCACAAAACAATAATTTAATGATCAGAGGGTACAAATGAAATGCGGCAAAAATTGAGAGTAAAATAAATAAAAACGTCTTTGTGCGAAAAAATAATCATAATAGTGTACAAAAAGAAAAAAAAAGCAATTTTAGTAAAAATGATATAATTTCGCTTTTCAGTACACATAAAGTACATATTGTTTTTAAAAAAACAATAATATTTTATTTGCACCTTATATAATTTTATGCATATCAATATACTAAAAAAACTACAACCACAAAAATATTGAATATATCTTGATGCAAAGATAGTCTTGGAAGACAGCTTTATTTTGCAAAAAATACGCTTTGCAAAAAAACACTTTTTATTTTATTTTAAATGAGCAATGAAAAAGGAAGGAAAAAAATACAATATCCTTCAATATAAAATCTTCCAACCTGATATGTGTGTGCTTTACGCACTTAGCAAAATTGTGTCGGACTCACAGCTACTTGCATCTGTTTAGGCAGTGAAATCTTGGTATCCGGATTCAAAAAATCTTTTTCTGTGCGAAAAACTTTCAGTTTTAACAGCGTTAAGGTAAAATGCAGTATGTTCTTCTGGTATTTCAGTGCGATTTGCCTTTTCTCATCAAATTTTACTTCCATGCCTCAACTTTCGTTCTCTTTGTTTCTGTTTTTTTTATTTTTATGATTATTTTTGATTTCATTTGATGATTACAAATGTCTATTTTTCTTCCCATCAAACTAATAGTACCAATATTTTCACTCATTGTTTTTTTCGTTTTAATTAGTTCTTTTATGCTATTATATACTCATTCGTGCAATAAAATGAGTAAGATCATAAATACACTCATGGTGTAACGCTGACCTCAATTGAGTTGGATGAAGTTTCCGGGAAATTGTTATTGATACGTCTGAACTGAATCGAGAAAAACAGTTTAAAGTTTAAAACCATCAGAAAATCGATTGAGGTAATGTAATTAACCTGCATTGTTTCCTTTTGTTCAGAAAGTTATCATAGTTCTGCAACGAGGTCGTGGCACCTTACGTTCTTTAAATTCTTCAATACAATAAAATATCTCAATCACAATTAGTACTTTTTAAGTGTAGTTTCAACACAATTTAATTCAATCAAGCATATTTCAGAAGTCATAAGGAAAGGTGGAGTCAATTACTTTTCATTTTCTCACCATTTTAAATTGTTTATTTTCTGTGGCACGTAATTCATTATTTTTACACTGACGATCGCGTAAATGAAGCATCATGGAGTAAAACAATCATGCTTCACTTTGGGAAGAGAAGGGGAGGGGGGAGAGAATTTAGGAGGTCTGCTAATAAGAATATTTATGCCATTTGCTGCTGCTCAAAAAAAAAAAAAAAAAAGTAAAAGTCAAGAGAACGTTCACAGTTCCCTTGTTGTTTATTGATGAATGAAAACGAGAAATTTACAACAGGACTACTGACGAAAATTTTCATATTACACCTACAATTTCATGAAATACTGGCCTTTACGCTATACACTATTGTGAAATATATTTAAACATAGACGAAAATTATATTTAAGTAAACTGATTGTGTGTATATATTGAGCCCTTGGAATCAGAAACTGTTAAAAAACGAATACTTTACTTGCAAAAAATTTTACTTGCAAAAATGAATGAACTCGTGAAACGAATTTTAAAATGAGACAGTTATGCTAAAAAGGTTGTGTAAAATTAGGAATGTTAAAACATATGGATACTAGTATAATATTGTATGCATTAATTAATGCATTCAATGTTAAAATCAATGTGTGCTTTCACTGTTAAAACTACAGGTTGCACAAGGCACCTTTAAAAGTTAAACGTTGTAGCACCAGCGGCACCCCTGAAAGGTGCCACTTGATTCCCTAGTCGCACCATCTCTAATTGAAACGTAATTAGAAGCTAACCATACTCTTTCTTTCATATTTCTACTCAGAATTGAAAGGATGAAGATTTAATGAAAATAAACTATAAAGAATTTTCTTTCGCAATTTGTATCAAAGCATCATAAGTTTATCAAACTTTCGAAGAAATGGTTTGTGAAATCGATTTTTTTCGCGGATCTGCAGTTTGCTGTTTGTTTATTTTCTAATTTTTTTTAAAGAGATGGTTACTGTAAATTGCGCTCTTTTTAATTGTAAATGCCTCTGCATCATTAAAAAGAGTTTCGATCATATGTTCTCACTGAGCACCACAATCAGTTTGAAGTGTCTTAATGGGTTGTGCTTGATTAATAAATTAGAGACTTTCCCGTCGTGATAGAAGTATTTCAATTAGGGGATGTGAAAGTAATGTCATTAAAATGGCGAAGATTGATGTTTCACTCTGGAAAATAAATGAGATTGAGAAGAAAAAAAAAAGCGAGGTTGCAAAAATATTTCAATTAAAACAATTATTATTGAATCCATAGTTTTAATCTATTTTACTTTTTTCCGAATTAGCACATTTCCGTCTTGCAGTTTTTATTTTTTTCTTTTAAAACCTTTTTGTGGTGTTGATTTGATTTATTCCGCAATTTACACAGCTTAAGAAATTTGAATTTAAAAATTTACTCTATTTTTCTGCATCTCGAATAGAAAATGAAAAAGTGAAATAAGAACATGAAGTGAAAATAAGCAACAATAAAAATAAATAGAGAAATTAAAGATGAAGCAGCAATAACAGCAACAACAAAGCCAATAATAGTAATAATAATATTAATTATAACAACAATAAGAAGAGAGCAACTATAGTTTAAAAAAGAGAGCAATTTAAAGAAGAAATTAAGTAAAAAGCAAAAGAGAAGAAAGAGGGTTTGGCATTCAATAAAAGTAAAAATTCTTCTCTAAATGTTAATATATTAAAATTTAGGGTACTAAATGTTAATATATTAAAATTCAGGGTATAAAATTTTTAGTTTATCATTTTCTAATTCAATCGATGTATAAAATTTATTGTTTGATGTTCAAATTACTTTTCTATGTTTTTTCCAAAGTGATTACAATAAAATTTGACTTATGAATTGAAAAAATGCTATTTAGTATTTTGCCTGATAAATTTAGTGAAAAAAAAAACTATTCAGGTATCATTTTAAAAGTTCATTTGAAAATTCATTACGATTCATGAAGCAAATTTGAAGGTTAAACTACTATTGAAATCCAATTAAACTTAAATTTAGTAGCATGACCGAAATTATTAAATGTGGTACATTTTTTGTCCCTTTACATGATATGTACCACATTTAATAGTAACCCCGAAATCAAGATACCCGACCCCGCCCCCGTCCCCGAGAAAGTTTTTATTGTTATTAAGTATTATTTTTTTTCTTTTATATTTATTTTATTTTTCATTTTTATTATTTTTTTTACAAAAGTAGATAAAAGTCATCTTCGGAAGTATGAGTGCGTGGTGCTGAGATTTAGTTTGATTTGAAGTAGATGATTTTCTTCGTTTTAACTTCATTTGTTTCTTTTTTCATTTAAATTAAAGGAAAATAATAATTAAAGATAAAATAATAATTAAATTCATTTAAAACGGTAAGTGTTGCTTCAATCACTGGCGACTGACACTTGAGTTTTTCATTCAGGCCTCGTCATTCATCGGTGACTTACACTGAACATTCCGTTCAAAACACTGGTTTTGTCTATGACTCACAGTGAAAAACTCGATATGAAATTTAAAAAATACGTCATTAGTAATTTAGGGTCGTATTATTCATGTGCTTAAGTATTTATCAAAAATTTTAATGGATTTTGTTGAAAGAGTTTAAACAAAAAGTGGTTGTCCGTCAATACTACCTTCACACTGCTCCTGACCCGATTGAAAATTCCTCAAAATATGCGTGGCATTTAACGTGTTAAACGAAAAAGATCAAAAATATTTTTACATAAATGTTTGCTAAATAGAAAATTTAACTAATTCAGAGCCCATTTAGGAGAGAAAATTTTCAAGAAAAAAACATTTTCAAGGTAAAACATTAATTGGAAACTTTCACGAAATTTAATTTTTATTTCCATTTTAAAAATGTATCCATTGCATTTACTTGCATGCTTTAAATACATTAATATATGTAGAAGCCTGCCCTGAAGTGGGAAGTTAAACATAAAAGAGAATCTTAGAGCAAAAGTATTTAATAGTGTTTTTATCTTGTTGAAAATATTTCATATGCAATTTGTTTTTGTATAAGAGACTTTCTAACTTCAGCATTTTATGAATGAAATACAAAAGCTGAGAAAGCAAAGGAAATTCGTGAATTACCATGTATGAGAAAACATTCAAATCATGAGAAAAGGTTCATGCATAGAGAAATTTGTGAATAGCAACCTAGTCCCTGTGTCTTGTTGGTGTACGCCATTTCCACAGCCGCTGCAAAATTATCCCTTACTAACTCTTAAAAACTCGTCGTATCTCTGAAAGCGTGGACTGACAAGTCATTTCATGCACAACGTCTCTGCAACGTAAAAATGGAATGCATAGATATTGTTGGCGAAATTTCAACAGAAGATGCAACACCAAATTCGTCAACTGTTTCTGCCTTTCGCATATGATTGGTAAGTATTTCGAACTAAACTTGCCATGCGGCCGAATTTGAAAACAGCAAATTGTGCCCTCCTCCTTCTTCCGACTTATTACTGTACACCACTTCCAGTACCGCTTCAAAATTGATCCCTTGCTAACTCTATAGAAACTCGTCGTATGTCTGAAAGCATGGACTTTGAAGTCACTATTACAATGCTGCACATATCCAGATAAAGCTATTCATAAAACTCGTTTTAAATGGCAACAAAGCCATTTTATGCACGACGCCTCTATAATGTATTCGATAAAAATGGAATGAATGCATAGATATTGCTGAAGACGTTTCTGCAGAAGACACGACACCGATCTCGGCAATTGTCTCTGTCTGTCGGACATGATTGGTAAACATTTCGAACTAAACGTGCACTGCAGCCGAACAAAGCAGCGCGGGAAAAATGCGACACCCAAAGGAGATCACAAAAGACTTCGTGGGAGATCCCCAGCGACAAAGACCTCACCGTCGCATCTGCCTATACAAAGTGACAGAAAGCTTACAAAGGAAGCTTTAGGGTGTCTTCGCCACAATAGCCACCTTTCTCCCCCACTGAAAGAGATGCTCATATTTAGTGCAGATGGCCACATTCAAAAGTCACCCCGGTCCCTTCGTTTGTCGAACCACTGTTTCACACTCCCAGAGCGATGGCTACCAATCACAGCTGCCCACGGGTGTTGGGTGCCTTTGATCTGTTGGGGAAGCGCATTCTTTGGCGATTTACGACCGATTATCGATGCGTTTACTTTCAGACTGTCTTCAGAGAGATTTGCGGTATGGACGAATAGCCCTCTATTAGCTGTTTTGGTACCGATTCCGGCTGGGGAGCAGGAGCAAATAAAGATTGGTAGTTGCCTTCGGGTTATGACTTCAGGACTAGATTAGGAACTTGAATGCCTTGTTACCCCTCGGCTATTGTCATTAAAGCCGTATACTTCAATAACTATGGCTTCATTAAGTTTCAGGGGTAGTAATTGAAGGAACAGGAGGATGCTCTTTTTACTTTTGTTCAAGAGAACTTAGCTTTTAGCAAATATATATTTTTTATATCTATGATATGTTATTAGAAAAATATATTTTTGTGTCAAGTATGATACCGATTATGGAGAGGAGAGCAATTAAAGCAGGCCAAATTGGTTACGACTTCAGGACTATATTAGGAGCTTGAATGCCTTGTTACTCCTCCGCCACTGTCATTAAAGCAGTATATTTCAATGACTATGTCTTCATTAGGTTTCATAGATAGTAATTAAAGGAGCAGGAGGATGTTCTTTTCACTTTTATTCAGGAGAACATGAACACAGTTTTTGAGTCGTTCTTGTGAAACGAAATAAGCATCATCTCTGCATTGATATATTTATGAGACTGTTGTTATTATAAAAACTAAACCTATTGGCCTTAAAGTGGAATAAAATCACTAACAAGCACTGTTTTTTATTTAACGTTTATTTAGAAATAGGAGCCCAACGTTTATTTAAAAGTAATGGACCGAAGTAAATGTTATTATTATTATTATTTAAGTGAAAACTTCTTTAAGTACGAAGAGCAATTTTTGGTAGGGAACAATCTTATGGGCTCGTATCGCCAACATGATACGGCTCTAGCACCAAGCTGGCTACGCGCAGCTGTAGTAAGTTATAAAAGACCTGAAGTTTCAGCAGCGGGTATAACTATTTATCACAATATACTAAATACATTACATTGTCATTTCATATAATGGACATAATTAAATTCACTAGACTGATTGGTGTTCGTCTTTCTGACATGGGCAAAATATGCATGGTTCGTTGTAATTCTGAAAATTGGCAATCCATTTTGGTTGCCGTTTTTTTTTTTCTGGAGAATCCATGAAACAAATGCAATTTTTAATCTAAAATTTGATGATTTGGACAAAAGAAGGCTCTGAAGTACTCGAAAAAGGATTTGACCGAAACATTTGACGATGTATCTACAATATTTAGTGATTTTTCAATATTAACTTTGCAGATGATAAAAATGTACCATAAATTTAATTTTTAAACGAAATATTAGATTTGACATTATCTAATGATTGAAAACTCAGGACTCCAGACTCCAAGACATAAAATGACGATCGATGCGGATTTTATGTGATATCTGTAATTACTCCACTCAAACATTTTCGTTTCTTACTTCAGTTACCATCAGCCTATTGCATCCTTTTTAGAATATAATGAAATGATTGGAACTATAAAAAAATCTTAAATAAATAGTGCTGAAATTAATGAGGATGAAAATGCAATGAAATTAAATTGAAAATTATGCAAATACAGGCCATAATTCCTATTGGAAGATAGTGAAGAAATCCTACAGTCTCCAGAACTTATTTTAACTCAAAAGTAGTTTGATTTCGAATTAATTTGGGAAAATTCACAGAAAATGGAGAAGAAATTGAGGAGCCCTGTGTAAACACGAAGTCTATATATATACACAACATTAAGTGCATATTAACTTATATCATGTAAGTCATATGTACGGTTTATACGTAGCTTGCGCACAGGGGCGGCATTTCAGCATTTCATGAGGGGGCGAGTTTATTAACTGAATTTAATCAGTATGGAATGCAATACATTCGGTAAAAAAGAAGCTATCGTAAAATGTATTTAATCTTAAGAACAAAAAGGTTCATTTAAACAATATACAATTGCTTGATAAATTCAAAAGTTCATGTGAGGAACTCAGAAAATTTCAAGATTTCTCATTTATGTATTAAGTTTTTCAAATGATGTAAAACTTTATCATGAAAACTGTTCGTTTTAAAATTTCTTCATTTTCGTCAACTATTGAGAATTAGTGAGCTTTTATATTTCCTTTTACGTATGATCATTGATTTGTGATTCATACAAATTGAGTTTACACATTTCGTATTATTCTGCGCAAATAATTTGGGGGTGCGACCGCCTCCTCTTGCCCCCTTATTTGCCGCCCCTGCTTGCGCATCCCACATATATTTCGACCATTAAATAAACCATTCGAAATCGTGCGTGATTCTTGCTTGGAGTGTCGGTAAATGTGGAAAATAGGCTAATTTTAACATTTTTTAGTTCACAAATTGTGAAACATTTTTTGATGTAACAAATAAATAACCCTCCCCCCCCTCCCCCCAACAAAAAGTTTTTTTTTCCTTTCACTTCCATTGGCATTTTCTATGATGGTCTTTTTTAAAGCTAAAGTTAGCAGTTATTTCGATTAAATATACATGTTTACTTAAAGTGTTTCTAAGAAAATTCGTAAACATAAGTTCCTTTTTGCTCGACTTTCGTACCTTTGATATTTGTACACATATCCCTCGAATTTCACTTATATTGTGAGATTATTTTTCGGTGTTTTATTTCGTTTTTTACTAATTTAATTAATGTAACAATAAAAATGGGTAATCTTGATGTAGTAGTAACACATATCAGGTCAATTAACTTTTGTTGGCAATTTAAATGTAATCAAAAGACACTTTTATATTTAGCAAATTTAAGATCATATGTATGACATTTGAAATGATTTTTTAAATTCCAATATTGATAGATTAAGCTTAATTATTAGATTTTTATTTATTTATTTATTTTTTGGCTTTTATGTATTTGTTCGAGTCAGATTTTGTCAATCTTTAAGCTCAATCATTAAGCTCAGTATTTATAGTCATTAAATGTGTTTTTTCTTCTTTTTCTTTTTCTCTTTTTCTCTCTAGTACTGTTTAATGCTCCCATATTTAGATACAAAAATTTTCTTCAATCCAAATCTATCACATGATTTGACTATCCATTAAACTATAATTTTTTATAAACTTATTTTTCTCTTTTTTGCAATTATTTCTTGCCGTATCATACGTTGTTTAGATACTTTCTGTTTGATTATTTACATTGACCATTTAATTAACTTGTCAAAAGTCATTCCTTCTTAGATTTCTTTCCATCAAATTTGATATACGTATCAAATATAGATTTTCTGATCGTGCATTATTTTATATAATACTAACTAATTGATTTTGCTTTTACTGTATTTACTGTATGCAATACGTTTTATTTGAACGGTCAATACATTAAAAAATGAATGTTGTTTTTACAGTATATACAGTATTGTTGTATAATACAGCTAATTTTATTGTAATAAACTGTAAAAATTGCTAATTTTACAGTAATAAATTGTAAAATTGCTAAGTTTACAGTACTAAACTGTAAAATTACTAATTTTACAGTAATAAACTGTAAAGTTGCTAATTTTACAATTTATTACCGTACATTTTACAGTCTTAAGCTGGAACCTCTGCTGCCAGTATTATAATGTTGTTTTGTTGTTTTTACAGTATACTAAAGCTAAATTTTACGGCAATAAGCTATGAAATTTTTAACTTTACAGTGAGAAACTGTAAAATTGGTAGTTTTATAATTTATTACTGTGCATTGTACAGTTTTAAATTGGAACCTTCGCTGCCAGTATTATACTGTAAAAAAAAGTTAATTTCTTGCAGTGTATATGTATCAAACTACAGAATTTTTTGGTCCTCTAGACAGAAAGGGGCTATTCTAATTAATTGCCTTTACTGAGATTTTTTCGCTAATATTTTAGTTTCTGATAACTTGAAAAACTAAATTTAAAAATTCTATATCATTAATAATCAACTAGATATTAATAATTTTTGTGTAAATAATACTAAACAATAATCTAAACCATACATAAACCAAACCGAAGGGTTGAGACGTACCGTACAATTCCTTAGTAATTCCAATGGCTCTCTTCTAAAGAGTAGTGTGATACTCCTTTAAACCAATACGTCGTAAATCTATTACCATGAAACCAAAACAAAGCAAGATAATGCCTTTCAAGTGCGATTACACTATTTTGCAAGCTATAATTTAGGGGATAAGTGGGCCGGACTAGGACACACAATAAGGTACTTTACCGTCAATGTATTTTTAAAGTTCTGTGATCAGAAGCGTAAGATGAGTCATCATTGTAAACTCATCTCACTGATTAATAGGAGGTCAGGAGCAGGACCCCTCCTCCCCTGCGTAATCTTCTACGTAGCAGTAATCTACGCCCGATACGCTCGATAACGCGCTTAATTGTGCATACCAGCCTCGGAGAGGAAAAGGGGATAGGTGGACGCTTCCATTGGAGCTCAAGCTTTTCACCGATTTTTCAGCAGGCGGAAATTTTCAAGTTGGAAATTAATGTGGAGTACCTAGAAGCAAAGGGATGTCAGTGCCGAAATTAAAATTTTTTCGAGATTACTAGAACAAATGGTCAGGCCCAGATTCAGGAGCGCTCTGATGGGAGGTCAGGGGAAGTCGCTGTGACCTTCCAAAAACTTTCATGTTCGGCCAATTTTGTCAGACGATTTGGCAAATTTGTGTGTATAACTTAAACGGATTTTATTTCAGACGGTAATTTCCTCAAACATTCCCAAACCAAATAATCAATCTCCCCAAAAGATTAAAATAGTTGAAGGGCTAAGCAAATAAAATTTGGTATATCAAAAAAGTAGATGTCATTAGACCAATTTCATACGAACGCTAACGACAAAACCAGAAAACAAAATAGCTGCAACAACTGCAACAGTAAAACTTTAATTACTCACAATTTTTGTTTTGTCACATAACCCCTTCATCTCCCAAGCCCTTCAGTTATTTGCTTCATCTATACATATAAATAATATTTATGGTGTTTTTCATGGTTTAAGGAAATTACATGAGCTTTAATATTGTGTTATCCTGGCTCGCAATCGTTGCAGATATTACTAGTGAGGTACAAGACAATAGAATATGACAAATTTAAACGATTTCTTTTCGACAGCCTTTCCTAAAAGAAGTACGAAATATATCCTCAGAAAGTATAGTAAATTCAATTTACCAATCCAAAACGAGTTATTAGTAATACCAGCACTAAACCGAATTCTAATATTAAATAGTACGCGTTAATCCTTTACAACTGCGCTTTTTCTCTCTTTTTTTTTCTTTTCTCTTCTTCTTTTTTTTTTAACTCAAAATTGATTCAAAAACTGCGTACTTTTTTATAATATATTTCATATCTACATACATTTCAGAGCTTAAATATATTTTTAAAAGTTTTTTTTTTTTTTTGATATATAACAAGATCATAGAAAAATGTTCTCAGAGTATTGAAATTCTTGTATACTAAGTAGATGTGTGTGCGGACAACTAACACCCCATCTGTTAGTCCACGCCTAAATAAACAATTAAACAACACAGAAAAGCTGAAATGAAACCGTGAACGGGGAAAGAGCGGTTTGCACGGTTAAATGGACGGCAAAAATGCATCCCCGCGGGAATCGCGGGTAGCGCAGCAAGAGAGTATTAAAAAAAATCATACTTACTCTTCTCTGCGTACTAAAAAATTTTATATATGTAATTATGTTTGAAAGAAAGGAAATTCGGAACATTTTTTCAACTAAAACTATTTTCAAAATGGCATAACAGTGAGATAGGTGGTGAATAAACTTCATTTGTTGCATTGAGACTTAAGGTATAAAAGTTCAATACACTGCAAAAAATAAACTTGTTTTTGCAGTACAATACTGGCAGCCGGTGTTCCAGTATTATACTGTAAAAACAACAGCATATTTTTTAGTGCAGAAGGATATATTGCTGTGAAAACAGTAAAGCACAAACCTACAACTAATTTCTTTTTTTTTTTTTTTTTTCAGGAGGTAGAAAATATTAGCTCACCTCTCCCAGGAAAAGTTAAAGAAAAAAAAATTGTAATCAAAGTAACATCATGATGTTACTACCTGTTAAAATATAAGTTTTGTCATATGTATGTTTCAATTCAATGCATGATGAACGTGCAGAAGTTTTTTTTTTTTTTACAAAAGCTGATGTTCTCTCTGTTCTTCTCTCATAAAATTAAATCGACCCAGATCGGAACAGCAAGCAGTAATCAATTTAAATACTTTCTCCTATACCCTCGTTTTGACGCACCTTCCAAAGTCAAGAGTGTACAAATGGTACTTTGCTTTATCGCACGTGCAGTCATCTATCTACGCATATGATACATCTTCGAATCTTCTACCCCAAAGATAAAGATAAAAAGACCTCCAGTTGACCCAAAGAATATGTATACGAAGGCTGTTGCATTCACAACAAACCTCATATATTCCATAAAGGGCGCTCTTTTATTGGAACCTCACTTTGACTTTTTCCGCTAGGCTCCGCAGGGGGCAGGCCAGGAATTCCAGTCAGTAGGTGCCTCTAATTTTGCGGCACCTATGTTGGACCATTTTCGGTCAGCGGGGAACAAACAGTGAGGTGGGCAGAAGACCAAAATGGCAGGTTTAGAGAAGGGATAAAAGTCAGGGTTGGTATTTACCGGGCTTAAGCAGAAGTAATCGCTTTCCCCTCCGTCGGAACGGCTTTGTAACTGATTATAAGGGTTCTTTTTTAGGCGCGTGACTATATTCACTACCTTTTCTGCAGTTGAGATTGTAAAAATATTGAGGTATACACAGTGTTTTAAATAATGCACACACATACACATTAATATGCACATAAGTTAAATTGCTTAAATATGGAAACAATATTGCTTTGTTAAATAGTGAAGAGCATATTGCCCTATCCCAAACAAATATTCCAAAAAAAAAAAAAAAAAGAAGCATGCCACTTAAAAAAAAATTCTTTTTAAAGTATTTTTAGCTTCACTGGTAAGCTTATTTTTGTAGGAAGAAAAATAATAACTTAACTTACTTAACTTTACATGAAATTCTCAAGAAAGTAAATTTGAGGGCGATAATGCGCTCCATCTAGGAGGAAACATGCATTTATAAAAACTGTTGTGTAATTGAAAACGAAAAATAATATCTAATACTTCTTTGATGTAGGTATAGATGCTGTATTAAATTGATCAGCACTAACAAATATAAAATAAATAATTGGTTATTAAAAAACGAAACTGTCATTTTGAAGGGAATTACCCTCACAGCCAGGCAATTCAACCCATTTCACCGGGATATAAGCTCCACTTAAACTGACATTATAAAAGTTATTATAATTAAGCAAAGTTGTAGTGGTTACGAAATTAATACAAATCCTAATATATGAGTTACATAATAAAAGAATAAAATGAACAACATGAACTTTAAATTAAGAAAATGACATTTTACACGATTTTGTCTTATATTTCGTCTCTTAGCATCATTTTGTTTTTAAAACTTTTCGCAACCATTGCATCTTGTTGTAAAACGCAAGCTTTTGGTGCAACTCTCTGACACGGCCAGGATTTCCTCTTGGGGGGGGGGGAGGTCATAGCAATACCTACGTGTATACATATGTACACCTTTTTAGTTCATTTTTCCAAGACATAAAGTAAGGCTCGACCGATACATCGGCTCCGATAGTTGAAATTTCTCCATTGGCATCGGCGGCCGATGCTAACTTGGAGGAAACATCTACCATTCGGGCTCGAAAAACATTTAAATGCCGATGCATCGCTGTTTTGGATTACGGAATTGCCGAATTTCTAACCGTTACCAAAATGTTTACAACACACAGGCGTTTATCGAACGATCGCTTCGATGAGAGTTTTAATAATTATGAGCACTTTCATTGAAATATAAACCGTATATATTAGCGTGTTAGTTGAGCAATTGAGTGCAATTAGCAAGGTTGAAAGTGGACGGATCAAATATCGCGGGACAAAATTTCCGATAATTTTTCTTCCCGGGCATAAATTGAAAATCTCGATTTTAGCTTAACCCGCTCTGAAATAGGTTAAAATCCTTAAAGCGTCCTTTTTTCTTATCTTCAAACATTTAAAAAGGACTTATTAATACGTAGTTTTTCCTTTAAATGGGTGAATAATGTGTGATTCCTTAATGTAACCGTCTTTGGTTACATTAAGGAAAGAAATAGAGTTTGGGGTCTCTTCTACGGCAATTTTTCGAAATTAAAATGTTAAAAAGTAATTTTAAAAGTTCATCTCTTTCCTTTTTTAGTCGCCACTGGCGAGTGGCGACCGCAGTCTCGACCTTTACTGAAGGAGAAAGTTGTGGAAAGTCATAAGAGGAAATAGCTATAATATAGCATAAGTAAGTACCTTTTAAGGGTCTTTTCTTCAATTTTTGTACACAGTTAAGTCCAAAACTCCTTTATGAGTTTTAGTACATAATTTTGCTTGACACATCACTCTCTAAAAGAGGTGTAAGTCCATCTACACGTTAATTTAAATAAATCAATGACCCTGATTTTATGCAATGAAAAAGGCGGCCAGACACAAAGGCCTTCTCCACAATTACAATATTTTTGCGAAATTAGGAAATAGAAATTTCAGTTAGTGTTTTTTTAAAAGGAGTTTAGGTGGGGGGATTTTCTATTAAATTCAGTTTTAAATTAAAAAAGATATGGCTTTTGCAATCGAAAAAGCCACGAAATAGTAATTAAGTCGGAAAATCCATTATTTAGAACAAAAGAACATTAATTATTATTATTATTTTTTTTTTTGTTACGACAGAGAGATTTGTAATCTAAGAAAATTTATACAATGCGCAGAAACAAAACCAAGATCAACACTCGCGCCGCTGAAGTATAAAGTCTTAAAACCTACCTTTTTAGTTCTTAGAAGTCGTCTTTTAAAATTTAAAACTTCACAAGAAAACAAAAACCCTTTGATGTAAGTGCCGCAGACAATTACTTCTCACACATCTATATTCAAGCGATACTCCCCTTCTCCTCCCCTCCATTCCGCATCCTGAGAATTCTATCTTTCCAGTAGCAATTAAAAACAAATGATAGAATAGCCCGAATGCGTTTCTTGCTTTCAAACCGAATAGTTTTCATTTGATTATTCTTGAGTAAAACTAGTAATTATGAGTTCGTGAAGGCCAGTCATCGAAGGTTGCTTATTTATTTGAAATAAGCTGAAAACGATAGTTGAAATATTTTTGTCTGACACTATTTTTTACGACATAAGAAGGACGAAAGACGGAGAAATAGAGGAATTTTCCATTTTTCTTTTCTGCTTTCTTTCGTTTCCGAGGGAAGGGGGGCATCCTTAAGTTTCAAAAGAGAAGTGACTTAATTTTAGTTTCCTAAAAAAAAGTTACAATTTTTTTCTTTTGTTTTTAAAAGGAGTTTTTCGCAATGCTAGAATAAAAACTTACATGTACGTTACATTAGCACCTATTCCGGGAACTTTTGATTTTCTAACTTCAGAAATTGGATTCTGACTTCATTTGTGAAATCCGCTTCTTTCGCAGCCTTGTTTCCTTTTTTCGACGATGATGATTTACTGAATGCAGAAATATATGAGTACGTTTTAGGCATATTAGCTTTTAAAGATATTTTTTACATTGCATGTTTTTTGCTATTGCATATACTTGTATCGTTTATTACCTAATACTTGGATTATCCGCGGTTTACGCTTATCCGTGGTTATCGTGCCACCCCGAGTATCCACAGAACACCGTATATAATTGGGAGTTTACTTTATTTATATAGAGATTTGAAAAGTGCGTTGTGAATCTCAAAAAACTGAGTGTTGTTTCAGCATCTTTTTTTTTTTTTTTCCTTCCTAAAAAGTTGATTGAACTCAACTTC
Organism: Uloborus plumipes; assembly: GCA_038373865.1. NCBI lineage: Eukaryota > Metazoa > Arthropoda > Arachnida > Araneae > Uloboridae > Uloborus > Uloborus plumipes. The sequence continues at coordinate 83,816 of JAXGGA010003272.1, read as the reverse complement.
GAAGATTCAGAAAATAAACATCTAAACTTGAAAGGATATATTTGACGATTGGTAGTAGAATTTATTTAAAAACAAGATGTGTAAAATACATGTCAGTCTAGGCAGGGGGTTGCCTATATACTTTCGATAATTTTTGAATCTAACATATCTCTCATTTCAAAAACGTCATCCCTCAAAAATTAGCGACTTTGAGCTGCGCTTGATTTAAAACTGCCACGAATGAGTAGCACATCTCAGCAAGACCCCCATTTCAATAATTCAATATTTAGCTGTATAAAAGCAATAGTGTGTTTTTTGCATCTTCAAATATTTTAGAAACTTTCTTTTCAAGAGCAGCAAATTTTTGCTGTGCTTGGAAACAGGGAACATCAGTGTCATTTAATGAAAGTTATATTAATTATTCCGAAAACAGTATTGCACATACACACACAAAAAAAAGGCATTCTCCATTCGTGTTTTTCAATCAAAAACTCACTGTTTGCTTTTATGACTGTATTATAAGGAAAACAATTTGATAATAACGATACATTTCGGATATTTCAAGAATTATTTTTGAAATTTAATGCTAACTTCTAACCCTCCCCCCCCCCCATTCTTCCAAAGAATGAAGAATAGAACTAAAAGCAGCGTTATATACAAAGTAAGCAGAATAATAATCCCCTTCCCCATGAAAAAAATAATTTAAATAGAATATGCATTTCAGTTAGAGGAAAAAAAATGATGAAGTTACGCTTTGCAAGTGGAATAATCCATTTCGACCGAAGAAAAAAATAATTTGACTAAAATAAACATTATACTTAAAAAAAATTAAAACCCTCTCCTCCAAAAAAAATTATCGGTATTCTAATATGCATTATAATTAGAAGAAAATGAAAAACCCTTCCACCTGAAGATTTAAAAAAAAAATGAAATATGCATCAAAAAATCTCGTTTCAGTAAAGATGAATGTTCACAAAAGCAGCTCCCACTACAACTGTAACTCAGGGACGTCATTTCAAGTTTTTCCAGAGGAGGGGGGGGTGCAAAGGGTCCAAACACAATGCAATTTCATCGGAAAACATAAAAAACCACTCCCACTTATATGTAAATAAATTGATTTCTCAAAGTCAGGCCCCCCCCCCTGCCCGCCTAAATGACGGGCCTGCAACTAAATAAAATCCTCCCCCCCAAGAAAAAAGAATTCATTTAAAACACCTCCCCCCCCCCAAAAAAAAAACCTCAGTAACAGTAAGGAGAAACAGCCCCCATTATACAAGAAAAATTATCCTCTTCCGAAGAAAAAAAAATTAAAGAAAAGAAAGAGAAGTACTCACAGAGAATCCCTCTTATAGTACGGATAAATCTCTAAGAGCAAGTGTGAAAAGTATTGCTTAAACTTTTAACAAAACGTTCTTTTTAACAGAAAACGAAACACGCGCGACTTCGTTATTTTCGAAGTTCTTTAAGGGGTTACAGTACCTTTCTAACAAATTTCTTTAATTTAAGTGAAAAAGTTAATTCTTTGAAATATGTTTCTGCACTTGTTTAAAAATCAATAATTTATTTTCAAACATCAAAAATTTTGAAAACTTTTTTTTGAAAATTTGAAAAATGTAAGAAAATTTCAGTTTTTTTAAAACCCTAAGGCTTTTTTGTTTCTGCACTAATTTCAAAATTTCTTTTTGCGAAATGATCACAAGGAAAACCTCAACAAATCTGTGCATTCATTTTCTTATATTTTGATTAGAAAATATTTTGTGACCTTTTATGTAAAAAATTCTTAGAAAATTTTGTTCTTCGAGGTTTAACAAACTCTAAAAAATTTTGTAATTTATAAAACGCTTATTCAATGCACAGTTTTGTTAAATATATTATCCTGAGTGCAAAAAATATTGCTTTAAAGTTATATCTTTAATAGAAAAAATTCCTTAGCATTTCTAGTAACATAGAAACACTAAAAACTGATCACCGAGAAAAAGCACTTTAAAGTTTGGCTTTTCCATTAGAATACATAGCATGTATGCCCTAAAGTCACTCATAACTTTTTAAATAATTTAGCTAGAACAATGCTGTTTTTTTCTGAGTGTTTTAAATAACTTTTACTTTTGAAATAAGCAATAAAATTTTTTTTGGTCTTTTGGTCATTTTTGAGGTACTGTAACCCCTTAAGTACTCCTGGTCTTTCATCATATACAAAGGAATTTCAGAACTTGTCACTTGGCTCAGACACTTGACCGGAGGCAAAATCAAATTATATTCCTAAATTAATAGTATGTTCTATTCACATACAAAAGTAACTTCTTTTGTAAACGTGTATTGATATAATCGTTTGAGGAAGCACGAAGCACTTTCTAGAGCAATTATTGACGATTTCCATACTTCGACGTCTTGAATACTCATTAGAACAGAAAGCATGAGAAAATTTTGCTTACGTTTATGGATGTCTGGTTTAGATTAGCAACATTATCCTATTTCTTTATTTTTATTTAATTTTTCCCTTTTAAGATTTCATTTTATTTTCTCTGTCATGTTTCTGTCTATAATACCGTCCGTAAATTTTACTTTTATCAGACATTTCATCATACTTGTCGAAATAATCGAGTTATTAAAATATAAACTGATTGATAAAAAACTTGATGAAAAGTTGTTGACAAAAACCTAGTTTTATTTTGATAAAGTATTTGAAAAGAAAAGGAAAGAAAAGAAAAAACAGAAACACGGAGAAAAATTTTTTACGTGAAACAAGTCCTGAAATACAACATACAAGTTGGAAAAAAATCTTGTCGTTTGAGGACTAATAGAAGAAGTATTTCAATCTATGTTAGTAATTTAATCAACGGTTGACATTTTATCTGACGTGTACGAAGTTAGCAAAAAGTACCGGAGACAACTTGGAAAGTAAGAGACTTTTTTTATAGGTAATACTTGGCGCTGAAAATTGCTCTCGATTTGTTTTGATGGTGATTGATCACTGGTCCCCTTGTGCGATTAAAAATTAGAATTGAAGCGTTACTTGTGTGGCGGTTTATAGCAACGACATGATCAATTATTATCATTTTAACCTCTCTCTCTCTCGCTCTTTTGATTGAAATAAACCTTAAAAATAGCGTTGGCTATATTGTTTTGAATAGCTACGTGTATAGTTTAATTTCATTATAACAGTAAATGATTTTGATTTAAACTAATAAGCACATTTTTTTTCTTCTAACTTGTTCTTTACAAAACGATGTCACATGTCACCAGATATTGTAAAATATTTTGACTAACCATTACACTAACAGTGAGCTGGAAAATTAACTAATCACAATGGTTTCTTACAATTAAGTGTCAATTGGAGTATTAAAATATTGATCCGCACAATCATTAGAGATAAAAAAATAGACGCATACATATTAGGGTGGGCCGAAAAAGACTTTTTTTATTTCGATGACTGGTATTACAGGAAAGGTGCCATTGGGGGAGTAAAGTGCATATAAAAAAAAAAAAAAAAAATGAAATTTTTTGCTCAATTTCTTGATCTGCCTCAATTGCGTTGAAGTTTGGAAACAATGCAGTTTTTTCGAGATTTTTATAAAATTATTAAAATTTTGTTTTCTACTTTTGATAACAGGTAGGGCGGAAAAAGTACCATTGGAGGCATAAAAATTCCATAAAAAGTTGAAGTCTGTGATATAATTCCTTTATTTTCCATAAATGTCTAGATTTATCAATTTCCTATTTTTTTCTACCTTTTAAATTAAATTGTGTCAAAACGTTAAAATGCGGTTTTCGCCGTACTTATCAGAAATAACTACATTATTTGTCACATACAATGCATTTTTAAGATGTTAGGTGATGAGAAAGTTTTTTCAATAATTTCCTAAAAATCTCAAAAAACTGCATTTTTTCCAAACTTCAACGCAATTGCGGCAAATCAAGAAATTGATCAAAAAATTACAAATTTTTTTATGTGCACTTTTCTTCCCCAATGGCACCTTTTCCGCAAAACCCATCATCGAAATTTAAAAAAAAAATCTTTTTAGGCACACCCTAGTGTATATTTTATGTATCATATGTGCTGTAGAAAAAAAAAACTCCAGAAAGCGATTTCAAAATACCTTCTTACAACTTCCTTTAGCATATGCGAAACTTAGAGTGGAAAAAGTTTATATTGGGGTGTATGTATGCACGTTGGGGTGTATGTAGGGGAAGACCGCCTATATTGGACCACTGCTTAAATTGGACCTCGGGCCTAAAATCTAGTACAGAGATCTATGATACACTTTAACGGTAGAAATATAAAGTTTTAGGAATAAAATCAATGTGTATGAAGTTTCACCAGTCTGCGAACTGCGTAGCGTGAGTTACGGCATGATTTATGTTGAAAACGTGTAAAATCTTATTTTGCGGACTTGTACTTAGTAAGATAGTACTAAAACTTGTAAGCTGAGATAAACTGCTGTTATAGCATTATAATCTGTGTTTAATAAGGATTACATCTATGTATTTACATGCGCGATTGTGATATTTTTTGACAGAGAAATAAGCTGAAGAATAAAAAATGGCATGTTTTCCTTTATTGGACCGAAAAAATTTTCCTATATTGGACCAGTGGTCCAATTTAAGAATATGATTTTAAGCAAGACTTTTTGTTAAGTTTAACATAAAGTAAGTGACTCATCTGATTTAATAGCGTAGTTTAGATTATTTTAAGCATACTTTAACACCTATTCACGATATTCATTTTTTATCAAGCACATTTTCGAGTAGCAGCTAATTTTAAAAATGTATGTTTTTTTTTCTCTTTTTCCATTAGACTGCAGTTTCAGGTTGTTAAACATAGCTATTAGTTTAAGTAAAATTTATGCTGGTTTACCGAAAAAGAAAATATGAAATTCTTCGATTTGTTCAAAAAGATTTTTAAAAGAAACAATTGAAGGGTCAGGGGGAAAAACCACGGTAGTCCACTTTTTGTTGAATTTAAACTGATGCTACCACCTGTTAGAAAAATAAGTGTAATTTCGTTTAGTATATGCAATATTCGTGAAAAAACACTGTAGTCCATGTATTATTGTCATTTTAGAACAAGTATACTGGGGAAGTTTATGAGTTCGTAAAGTTTAAATTTCGTTTTTCTCAAAATCAATCAAATGTGACTACCGTGGTTTTTCCCCCTGACCCTTCAATTTATATGCTACTAAAATGTTCAATGTAGATGAAGCCGGTCTTTTCACTAACTAAAAGCCTCAAAATATATTGACGTAGAAAGGTAAACACCAGTTTGGAGCAGTAAGTATACATAGATGAGAGAACATCCAATGAGATCCATTTCCCAATATCGAACAGGACTCTTATGAATAAACCGCAGTCAAGGCCAGGGCAAATGCTGTAAGTAGATTCTAAAGAACAGGAGTTTGGCCTGTTAATTGACATATGTTTAATGACATTGAATTGGCTGCATCAGAGTTAGCAGTAAGTTGTCTAGATAAAACTACTCAAAGTGAAGAGGCTACATAATCGGTGTAAGTTGTACTATTGTACACTATGCACAAGAATTAGCTATGATTTAAATTATTACAAGCTCTGCAGAATCAGCGGATAGTTCTCATTAAACAAATACATAGCTCTCAATAGTGTAAGTTGTACTATTGTACACTATGTACAAGAATTAGCCACGACTTAAATTAGTACAAGCTCTGCAGAATCAGCGGATAGTTCTCATCAAAGCATGATTGTCAACTCCAACTATGGTTTTGTAAAGCCCCGGCTTACATATCACCTTACCTAAAAAATAGAAAGAACAAAAAGGAAGGCTATCTCAGCAATCATTCTAACGCCGTATGAAAGAAGCATAGAACAGAAAAAGTCACAAGAAGAAGCAAGAAACAGCACAAAACAGTTATTGCAATATTCGCCATAGAAATAAAGTGCAAAACATGATTAAGTGTATGAAATGCCATCGGTGAGTTTATCAACACTGCCTAAGTGAGACCGAAGCAAAAGAAATTCTATTGCAAATCCTGGAAAAAAGCTATATAGTTCAAATATAAATTATTCTATGATTTCCTTGCACGGTCCAATTTAGGAAGCGCATGGTTCAATATAGGCGCATATATTCCTAAATTGGACTTTTGCAACTTTTTGTAAGATAATTTTTTAAAAAATAATTTCCACATTTTTACAAAATATAAGCTCCTAGGGCGGTTCCTGATTAAATTTAGCTCACGATGCCCTATTTTGTATTTTTGTTTTGCTTCACATTGAGCGAGACCTTCCTCGAATTCGCGCATGCGTCAGGTCTCAACCGATTTTATGAAACAGGGGGTGATTGTGATGGGAGAAATGAAGGAAACTTAAACATATTTTATAATGCGTCGAAGACAAATTTTTTACTGAACTTTTATTTGGGGCACTGACTGGAAAGTATCTCTCACACTCTCCAGTTTAGCTCTCCCCCCCCCTTCCCCATCCCAGACCTGCCTGTGGCGTTTATAGCCTATATTCGCTTTCATTTGAAAATAATTGTTCAAGTTAAAAGCCTGAATAAATTGTCAAATTTATACATGCTTTTAAAAAACTTGGAATTTTTGATATATATTTCCTTAAAACGCATTTTTTAAGTTCTTTTTGTAACCTTTGGGAAGCCCAAAGATCAGGACCGAATTTAGGTCCGTGCTCTTCATAGGCTGACATTTATTTCTGAAAACTGCTCCCTCCTCCTACTTCGAACTGTGAGTAAATTAATTTTATTTCTGGAAATTATTTAATTTTCATAAGATGAATGAAAATATAAATAACATTATTTATAATGAAAATAAATGATGTCTTTATATTAAATGGATACTGACTGATGTTTTGTTTTCAAGGATAATAAAAAATGTTGAATAAGTAAATTTGCTGCTAAATGCTTGCCACCCTTGGCAGCTACCTTCTGTGCTTATTATAGAAACTTGTCTCTGCCATAGATACGGCAGGCACAAACATACACCATATTATATCTGAAGTAATTTTTTGAATAATAGCTAAAATGTGACTTTATATAGTGCATTAACGAAACAACGAGATTAAGAACAAGGGGAAATGTGGATTGATACATTTTTGTGATTTTCTTAGTAAGGGCCCTGTAGTCTGTGGGCCAAGTGCAAATATCGTTCAGGTTCGTTTACCAATCTTAGGGACTACGAGAACTTGCTTGAAATCTATTAATATTGATGTACTCAATCGAAAAATCCAATGTTCCCAAGCGGAACTTGTCTCATTAAGTTTTAATTAGTAATTGAAACACGAACTCTTTTCCTTGGCCTGGTCACTCTTTCACTAGAGACGTTGTCCCTAGGTGGCGCTATTGCACAAAATATTTGCAATCTAAAATTTTAATAAACAGTTTTTCAACCATAATTTTACTTTTTTACTCGATTTTACATTTCAAAATATATTAATACGTTTTGAATCACTCACTTTTTTCGCTGTGTGACTTAATATAAAATCAAAATCGAACATTGTATCAATCCGCCAGGCGTTTCAGATATTCTCATTCTTTATTTTTGATCAAAGAGCGCCAGTTCGCGCGGTTTCGTTTCGCGTCGCTGTCTTTTATGGCTTGATATCCCCTTTTGGCGATGTTTCACAAAGAGCAACTTTTAGTGGAACGACATTGTTGTATACCGTATTTTTTGCCGTATAAGACGCACCGTCTTATACGGCATAATTAAATTAATAAATTGGGGGATTTAATTTAAAATTGGGTGTGTCTTACACGGCGAAAAATACGGTAATATTGCGTTTTTTACGCTGCTATTTTGAATAACGTTTGATTTTTCAAAATTTTAATTAAATCTTATAAAATTGAGTGTTTATTGTTTTTGCTACATAACTTGCAGTCGTGAAAGGAGTTAGTGTAGGAGATATAGAGATTAAATAAGAACCAGTTTAGACATTTTTTGTTGCTGCTTTATTTCTAGAACATAAATTAACTATTACTGTTTTTCAGAAAACCAATACTTATAAAATCACAGGCCCGTCATTTGGGGGAGGGGGGGAGTCAATTCCTCTCCTTCCCGGCTTTGAAAAATCAATTTACATGTAAGCGGGCGTGGTTTTTGTCATTTTTGGTGCAATTTACATTGTGTATGCAGTGTTTGCCCCCGCTCCCCTGGAAAAATTTGAAATAGCTTGTGTAAATACATATAGGATATATAAGCAAGGGCGGATACAAGGGAGGGGCGATGGGGCGATCGCCCTCCCTTGAGGGACTCTTCCACAGCGGTTCTTAGATTTTGAAGTTCAAAAAAGGCAGTTTTAGTTGATTTTTGATGATATTAAGAGAAAGGGTGAGGATTCGGAGCTCTGATCTGGAAATTTTTCGAAATGGAAGACCAAAACATTTGTAACCAACATGTGTTAACAAGGGTGCATGGAGAAAAAAATGGGCAAGTAAGAAAAAAAAAACTCAATCGCCCCTCCCTTGGAACATTTCTGGATCCGCCCTTGTATATAAGGGACTGATTTGTTACCACGAATAAGTAAGTTTTGAACGACGTCAATCGTCGCCAAATATGATTCGTGACTTTTTCCGTCAATTTTGAGCTTTTAAAAGTAATGCATATTGTATGATGTGCTTTAATAAATGTAATTTAAAATTTTAAATGAAACCATTAAGATCATGACAGGACCTATAGTCTGTGGGCCAAGCACCGACATCGTTCAAGTTCGTTTACCAATTTTAGGGACTACGGGAACTTGCTTGAAATCAACTAATAGTGATGTACTCAATCGAAAAATCCAATGTTCCCAAGCAGACCTTGTCTCATTAAGTTTTAATTAGTAACTAAACAAACTTCGTATAACAGTGTTTCTACACATATTTGTCGAATTTTCAATACTTTTCCAGGTGTATATTGTGAAAAAACGAGAAATTTCGGAAAAACTCTCTATTTTTGTCAAGCAACGTTGAATGGTTCTATTTTAAAAAGGGAGACAGCTTGATTACGAAAATGCACGATAGCAGCATTTCCACGTACTCCGATATTATTTTATTTTTATAGAAATGATAAGGAAGAGAAAAAAAAAAAAAACACCAACACAAATCAACACCTCAAATATACGAATGTAACGAAAAACAAAACAAAAAGAACAAAGAAAAATCCCTTCTCATTCCTTATCTCTCTTATCACAATCACCCCCTGTTTCATAAAATCGGTTGAGACCTGACGCATGCACGAATTCGAGGAAGGTCGCCGAAAAGAATATCAAACAGTATCTATACAGGGTGTCCACTCCAATCGTGGACCAATAGCTAATTTCTAAACCGTTAGAGATAAGCATAGAGTTTATTTAGGAAAAAATCTCCAAATTACGAAAGGAATTTTGGGTCTATTCAATGTTTTTCAAAAAATCAAATTTTGAAAGAGTTACGAAATTTAAATTTTTATACAGCCCCCCCCAGTCCTATCAATCATATTTAGTAAAACATTCTTGACACTGTAATGTTTAAAACTAAAAAAAAATCACTCCTCTACCACAAAAATTGACCGAGTTATGACGTTTTGAAAAATCAAGATTTTGAAGGATTTCGCATACGGTCCCTTAAGCGATTTCTCGATGACGTCATGAAATAATGCAAAATCTTGATTTTTCAAAACGTCATAACTCGGTCAATTTTTGTGGTAGAGGAGTGATTTTTTTTTAGTTTTAAACATTACAGTGTCAAGAATGTTTTACTAAATATGATTGATAGGACTGGGGGGCTGTATAAAAATTTAAATTTCGTAACTCTTTCAAAATTTGATTTTTTGAAAAACATTGAATGGACCCAAAATCCCTTTCGTAATTTGGAGATTTTTTCCTAAATAAACTATATGCGTATCTCTAACGGTTTAGAAATTAGCTATTGGTCCACGATTGGAGTGGACACCCTGTATATCCACCTATATGTACATATAAATATATAGGCAGAGACAGACACATATATATGATATTTAACGTAATTATCCGCCCCTAGAATTCCATTTTCGCATATTTTGCCATTTTTTTTAATGGCCTGTAAAAAACTAATGAGACAATATTTTTTCGGGAACATTGTTTTTTTCATCTGTAGACTCTAAGGATTCAGAAAAATATCACATTTTGTAGTCCCCGAAGTTGGCAAACGAAACTATGTTTCTAAGCATCTTTTCTGCCTTCGGCTCACAGACTATACGTGGCAAAACAGAAATTACGAGTAATTAAAGTTTAAAGTTTTATTGTAGCAGTTGTAGAAGCTTTTTTGCTTTCTGGTTTTAGTCTTAGAGTGCGTATGAAATTGGTCTATTGATATCTACTGCTTGATGTACCAAGTTTTATTTGCTTACCTGTATCCATTGCTTACCATTGTACAGAGTGTTCATTTTTTAAAATGCAGCTTAGTCTCATCATCCTCCTAGCCCTTCAACTATGAGAGAATTTATGAAATACCCCCCCCCCCTCAAAATAAAAAAAAACTCGTTAGAGATCTAATATATTATGATACTGCGATTTAAAATATTAGAACATTTGTTTTTTCATTTCAATGCTACAACACAGCAGTGTTTTAGAATTCAACCCCCAATGTGATTTGACTACATATTCATGGAAATTCAGAATTTAATTTAGTAGAGGAAAACGAGTCATTCGAAAACTGCATTTTCTGGCCTAACGGGAATCGATCCCATGACACTAAAGCTATGAACAATAAAACAAAATAAATTGAAACTGAGCATTCTATTTTGTTGAAATATTTTAAGAAGTTACACTGCAATTTACTATGTTAAAATTAATGGCTCGCTTGCTGATTTTTAACTACAAAAGCAATGTAGCAATGAGTATAGATTATATATTCATAAAAATTTAGATCAGAATTTTTTTGAAAAAAAAAGTCTTTGAAAAGATATTTTTCTTGACATGTGATGGAATCAAATTTATGACATTTGCATTATAACGAAGTGAGACAATGGGTTTCCGTTTTGAGATGCTATGCTTTAAAGCAATGCGTAATAAAAAATAGAGAAGTTTTTTTTTTCCAATATAAAAACCGAAATGCAAATTGTCTCTTTATTTTCCCCGAAAACGTAGAAAACAAATCTTTAAAATGGTGCCTTACTTGTAAAGTTTGATAAAGTATTGAAAAAGTTATGCTGTTCTCAAAAAAAAAAAAAAAAAACTTTGAAAATAATATATTACACAGCAAAAAATAAGCATTTTTTTTACAGTATGACTCGCAGACGAGGTTCCAGTTTAAAACTGTAAAATGTACAGTAATAAGCTATAAAACTGCTAATTTTACAGTTTTAAACTAGAACCTCTGCTGCCAGTATTATACTAGTCCGTGGAGTTAGTGCAAAAATATTTCACTTCCGGATACCAGTCTGAAATTTTATATGGGGCTTAAATTCACATAGGAGGACAAAAAAACGCCGGGAGACACTTGATCGGAGGTCAAGGTCATTCCGTGATGACGTCATCAAAATGGCCGCTTTTACAGGTAAATGCGTTCGTTTATCGGCTTAAAACTCCATCATAGATTGAAATATTGCAAAACTCAAATACATCATCTGAAAGCTCTTTAAAAGAGCTATTTAGAAAGATTTATTTTTTTTCTAAGGTCAAGGGCCCACCTGTGATGACGTCATCAAAATGGCCGCTTTTACAGGTAAATACTTTTGTTTAACTCCCCCTAAAACTCCATCATAGATTGAAATATTGCAAAACTCAAACATATCATCTGAAAGCTCTTTAAAAGAGCTATCTAGAAAAATTTAATTTTTCTTTCTAAGGTCAAGTTCCCACCTGTGATGACGTCATCAAAATGGCCGCTTTTACAGGTAAATACGTTTGTTTAACTCCCCCTAAAACTCCATCATAGATTGAAATATTGCAAAACTCAAACATATCATCTGAAAGCTCTTTAAAAGAGCTATCTAGAAAAATTTAATTTTTCTTTCTAAGGTCAAGGGCCCACCTGTGATGACGTCATCAAAATGGCCGCTTTTACAGGTAAATACGTTTGTTGAACTCCCCCTAAAACTCCATCATAGATTCAAATATTGCAAAACTCAAATATATCATCTGAAAGCTCTTTAAAAGAGCTATTTAGAAAGATTTAATTTTTCTTTCTAAGGTCAAGGTCCCACCTGTAATGACGTCATCAAAAAAGAGCTTTTAGATGATATATTTGAATTTTGCAATATTTGAATCTATGATGGAGTTTTAGGGGGAGTTAAACAAACGTATTTACCTGTAAAAGCGGCCATTTTGATGACGTCAGTACAGGTGGGCCCTTGACCTCAGAAAGAAAACTTACTTCTTTATAAATAGCTCTTTTAAAGAGCTTTCAGATGATATATTTGAGTTTTGCAAAATTTCAATCTATGATGGAGTTTTAAGCAGGTAAACGAACGTATTTACCTGTAAAAGCAGCCATTTGATGACGTCATCAAAGGTGGGCCCTTGACCTCAGAAAGAAACATTAAACCTTTCCAAATAGATCTTTTAAAGTGCTTTCAGATGATATAGTTGAGTTTTGAAATATTCAAATCCATGATGGAGTTTTAGGGGGAGTTAAACAAACGTATTTACCTGTAAAAGCGGCCATTTTGATGACGTCATTACAGGTGGGACCTTGACCTCAGAAAGAAAAATTAAATCTTTCTAAATAGCTCTTTCAAAGAGCTTTCAGATGATACTTTTGAGTTTAGCAATATTTCAATCTATGATGGAGTTTTAGGCAATTAAACGAACGTATTTACCTGTAAAAGCGGCCATCTTGATGACGTCATCACGGGAGTTCATGACTCCTGATCAAGTGTCTCCCGGCGGTTTTTTGTTTTTATATATGTACATAAGCTCTGTACCAAATTTCACACTGGTATCCGGAAGTGAAATATTTCGGCTGTTTTTGTCGCTAACTCCACAGACTATACTGCAAAAACAACAGTTTACTTTTTGCAGTGTAACAGGTAAAGTACCATTATTAGTACCTAGTTTCTAAATGTTACAATATATAATGTAACGCTATAGATTATAATCATATACGTATATAGATAAACTGCTTTTAGTTTTTTCTGTCATTAGAAATATGCGAGCAAACCTCGTTGGGAGGAATTCTGTTTCTGTTGCGGTGTAAAACAGAAAAGAGAAAGAAAAATCCGCTTACAATTGATTTTATCGTTCTAGCAACATTAGAAAAACGAAAGAAGAGAAAAGGAGAAATCCGCTTTCCGATACCAATCAAGCTATCATGAATCCATTACCAGCTAAATTCCGCTTTGAAATATATCTTCAATTACTTTAAAATCTTTAGTGCCGTAGCAGCTTTAATACTTTCAAACAGGATCCTTCAATTCAATGCGAAAATTTATTTTGGGTCTCTTATCTTCATGCTGTCTTTAAATTAGACATTTCCACTATTAAGTAGCACAGCATTAGATAAAAAACTGCTTTTCTTTTGTGCTTCGTAAGAAGTAGAATTCTAGAGTAAAAGAATAGTGAATACAAAACATATTTAAAATTAATACATGCAATTGAAAGTGTTTCTTTCTTTTAATAGACAATGGGTAGTTGGAAATTTAGTTATCGATCTTGAACTTTTATTCATTCGGAAAGTAGTGGAAACCGTTTAGATGTTTTTTATTTACGCTATTTTTAGTTCGCTGAAAAATAACGTTTTGCTTAAAAAATAATAATTAAAAAATATTATTATGAAAGAATTCATATGGGGGAGGGGGGATAAATAAACGCAAAATGAAAGACAATACTACAAAAAATATTTGAAGGAACTAAAAGAGTAAGATTAAGATTTTACTTTAAAACAAGGACGCTTAAACAGAGCTTAAATTAAACCAACTACAACAAGTAGGGTCACCCGGGCAATTCCTGGTCAGCAAGTTTCTGGGGTAATTCCTGGTCACAGTCCTTTTTATGTCATAATAATCCTTCAGCAAAATGAAAAAAATCACAGAGGTACTCTGAACTATCTTCATTGTAATTCATTACTTAATTATGAGTTGACTGTGTATTTAGTTTGAAAAAAAAAATTCTTTTAAAAATCGCTTGTTAAATTTCGTAAAACAAGATTGGCTTTAGTTTTGATACATTTTTACAAAGATCGTAATCAAACTCAAACTTCTGAATATTTTTCTTTTTCTCTTTTTGGTTGAATTAGGTACTATGTCAGTTACTGAAAAATAGTTTTGGATTTACCATTATTGTTTTGAATAATTTGCAGGACGGCTCCAAATAATGCCCCTGGTTACTGGGGTAATTCTTGGTCAGTGGGGTAATTCCTGGTCAGTCCTTTTTTTTAATATTTATGAATTATTATTTCGCCTATTATTGACATACGTCATTGATTTAAACTATATGTAACTCTGTGAGCATTAACTGCAAAGTTAACTGTAACCGCAATGTAATATTCTGATCTGTTAATGATAAGTGTATAATATACTGAATTTTTCGTTGTTAAATTTGATTCAATTATTTTATAAATTTTAATAATTATTCTTAATTATACTAAGAAAAATGCTTAACTGTAACTTCATTGTACCATTCACTTAACTGTTCACCTTAAACTGTTCATAAGAGACAGAAGCATGTGTTCAGTGTGTATGGTGCATGTGCACCATATTTTTTACCTATTTATTTGGTAGGTGAAGATTCATTCACAACAGATATAAGAGCTGTAGCTATTGCATAAAAAGTGTACAAAAAGTATTTTGGCTAAGTTTTATTAAGTAAAGATATTATGTTGAAAAAAATTGCATTCTTCCTTAAAAAAACTAAATACAGTGTTTAATTAGCTATATATATAAATAAATTCTTTATCTAATTAGTTTAATAACTTGTATTAATAATGTGCTTACAAAATGTATGTATTTGCATCAATCATGTGAGTGACAAATAATTGCCCCTTAAGTGGCCAGGAATTACCCCATCTCTGGGGTAATTCCTGGTCACTAATTAACGACAATTATTCAAGTTCATTATGTATTGTTGATAGCATGAATATTTTATTCGATGGACATATCAATGTGCTTCCTCCATACCAAAATTTGTAACTCTAACTTAGATAGATTTTGTGATAATTGGATGTTAATGCTTCTTGACCAGGAATTACCCCAGGTGACCCTACTAGATTGAATTAAAAATTTAAGCAACCCTGACCCCGATCTCATATTAAAATGAACTTCTCTGGTCATAAAGCATTTAAAATATTGTAACGAGTCCGTAGCACCTTCAACTTTCTTCAAATGAGCATTCCAATCTTGAGGAAGTAACTATAAATTTATTTACAAGTATGTACACTATTTACAATAAGAGCAGGAAACAATTGCTAAACATCCAGCAATTAGGCAGCAAACAGTACACTGTACTCTCAACAGTAAATCAGCACCACGTATCTAACGTGAACAGTAATTAAGAAATTATAAAAGCAAAAACAACATTCGCCCAAAGCGAATAAAAACGAGCACTCTCAGAAATCAACATCTGACAAGAACTAACTGACTTGTGTTCAAGGCCAGCTATTTATACACGGAAAGAAATGTCCACAATATTCTAGAAAAACCCGGAATATTTTGTTTCATTCATAACTTGAACAATCCATTCACAAATTCTAGTGATAAAAAGAAAAACCACGCGAAAATGTCTTCACGCTTATCAAAGTTAGGGCAAGTGTAAAAACTACAAAGTGTTTCAGGGCCGGTATACAGATGATAAAAGTGATATCTTTAGATACTTTTGCAACATGACGTCAGATAAAACCAAAACTAATGAAAATGATGCAAGGCAGGAAAAACAACAACTATTTACAAGATTTGTAACATTGCCCCCTTCCTAAGGACTGCACGTCCCGGGCAGTACAATCCCCAGAAAGGAAGCAAGGGAAAATTTACAGGTGCACACATTACATGATGACCAATCATAAACATGATAAACAATAACAATGAGAACATGAAAGAAATAATAACATTGATGAAGTAATATTACAGACAATTAAAGGCAAAAGTTATATACAAAATTTACAAACAAATTACCATGGTAGCTTTAGATTTATTTTACGAACTATGGCCATAGTATGGGGGGTATACGCCCAAAATGTCGCGGCCGAAATGTCGCGGGCCAAAATGTCGCGGCCAAAATGTCGCTGGGAAAAAATGTCGCGGGCCAAAATGTCGCGGGTCAAAATGTCGCCGGTCCAAAATGTCGCCGGGCCAAAATGTCGCGGTCTAAAATGTCGCTGGTCAAAATGTCGCCGGTCCAAAATGTCGCCGGGCCAAAATGTCGCGGTCTAAAATGTCGCTGGTCAAAATGTCGCCGGTCCAAAATGTCGCGGTCCAAAATGTCGCGAGTCAAAATGTCGCTGGTCCAAAATGTCGCCGGTCCAAAATGTCGCGGTCCAAAATGTCGCGAGCAAAAATGTCGAATGTCCAAAATGTCGCCGGTCAAAAATGTCGCGTGTCCAAAATGTCGCCGGTCAAAAATGTCGCGTGTTCAAAATGTCGTCGGTCAAAAATGTCGCCGGTCCAAAATGTCGCCGGTCAAAAATGTCGCGGGCAAAAATGTCGCCAGTTCAAATGTCGTCAGACAAAAATGTAGAAGATCCGACATTGATAGTACCAAAAATTAAATTATATGAAAAGGCTTTTTTACACCAAATTAGCAAAAGATTGCTAATTGCTGTTGATGAACGTGTGCGTTAATGATAGAATGGACTAAAATTTTTGAAAAATACTAAAAAAAAAATTACCCTTTCGGCTTGTAACCGTTTCGAGCGTTTTCCAAGAAACAAATAGTTATCAAACAAGCGTCCGTTATTTATTTACAATAGCTTATTTCACCGTGACTCGCTATCTACCAACTTAAAAACGAATAGATTAGCAGCTCAAGCCAAGTTTAATTGATATCGAAAGGAAAATTTATGTGTTAAAAAAGAAGTTGAAGAAATGTGAAATGAATAAGACAGATATACAATGTTTGACATTTGTTTTTGTTAAAATTTCTTACATGATCGAAAGCAAGTCTATATAATTTAAATGATAGAGGTGTTTTTATTTTCTTCTTCATAAAATGTGTAAAAGAAAGTATTGGATCAGTGAAAAATTGTCAATTTGGAAGAATTTACACGTTCTGATGTGTGCTGAATTCAATTTTATCGTTTATTTTTTTAAAGGAAAATGTGTAAGTGTGTATCTGCGTGACCCATTTTTTTGGGGCGACTCTACCACAAAACTTACTGCGTAAATTGGAATGAAATTCGGTACATACATATACCAACGAATATGTGGTTCAGTGCTGATTGGTTTTTGCCGCTAGTTCTTCCAAGTTTTTACATGCAAGAATGTAATGGAACGTTTTCAGCATAGCGTGATTACTATGTCTGAAGAAGGTTCAGACGAAATCAAATAAAAATTGGCCCATAAGAAGCCTTCAGAAGATACGCCACATCATCGAGGAAGCAGAGCAATTGAACTTTTTATTTTTCATTATTTGTGAGTGATGTATATCAAGAAGTAATGCAAGTATTCAGACAAAATTTTGTTTGTAGAAGAATCTTAAAGGTAGAGATGCTTATTCATTTCTGGCGTTAATCAGCTCAGACATAGTACTGTACCTTCGTTACAATCAGTATTTAAATGTGGAGTTGAATATAATACCATTTTTTCTCTTGAAATTTCACCTCCCCTTCCACCACTTAGTTGTTACAAAGAAAGCAATAATTACATGAACTAATTTGATTTCAAACGTCCCCAAATAACTCTTAAAGAAAATGTTCTAGAAGAAAATTGCCGGCTACGCGGTGATTAAACGGTATTCCGTTTTTGCAAAAGGAAAAAAAAAGCCTTTACAGCAAATTTATTTGTTTAATTTCTTTGTGTGAAAAAAAGAAATAATCCTAAATATACTTTAAAAAAAACTAAAAAATACGCTTTTAGAGTAAATCAAATTCAAAAGAAGATTTTGAAAACTGTTGAATATCCGCTAAGTTTACTTGCACTTATAATATGCATTTTGTGGACGATCGATGCCCTACTCAGAACTAATGGCAAATGCACTTATTATACATCAACATGCAATATAGTTTAGCCTTTAGTAATAATAATGGTTTTTAACATATTACTTTTACGTTTGTAAAGAACGTGAATTTTATCTTTGACTCACAAGGGGACCTTACAGGTTATCACTCACCGATTTTGATGAGTTTTATATATTATGTAGAGGGACCCACCCTAAGTATTTTAGCAAAAATATATTCCTCAATGCGCCTTAGTTTTTGAGATATAACGATCCAAAGTTCAGCTCGAAGTTGTTACAGAGGTGCGGTTGAGCAGTGGGCACAACAGCGGCCGTAGCCCCCGAGCAAGGTCCCCCACAAGGCCGTAGCCAGGATTTTTTTTCGGGGGGGGGGTTCGAAGTGAAGAAAGTTTGTTTGAAAAAAAATAAACAATGCAACTTTTATGACGCAATGGGAGCAAAGGCTGTTCGTACGAAGGGGGGGGGGGGGCAAGGGGGCACCTGCTCCCCTTCACTTCCGAAAGTAAAGGGGCCCTGCCCTTCACTTTTTAGAGCGAAAAATTAACGGTCGGTTATTTACTGGGTGGATTGATTTATTTCATGAAAATTAAAAACTGAAAATAACACAAATGTTTTTTTTTCCTCATCTTATTTCACAAGAAAGGAACTTTGAATTGCAAAGGGGATATCTACAGTAAAATCCATCCTGCATTTCAGACTGTATTAAAGTTTTTGGAGGTCATTTGTTAAAATCCAATAATATAGGCAAATTTTACAGAAAAAAAAACAACTTTAGGGTGCCGCCCTAAGCTCCTCACAAACTTCTTTTGATCCCCCAATTTCTTGGTGCACCAGCCACCTATGATTGGGAGTATGTTGGACTAACAGGAAGGAGAGCGAAGTTGAGGTAATGGACAAGATGTTAATCAATAGGCTTTTGGGAAGAAGGAAAGGAGTCTTTGTCCTCTCCTGCATTATTTTTCAAATAAATTTATCAGAATTTATGACGACATGTTTGAAAAATTGAAGAAAAGGTAATTAAAGAAACTCTGCGACTTGGTGACCTTCTCTGCGACTTGGTGACGTGGGATCCGTGGGACCGAAGGAAGGAACATAAAGGAGTGCGACGATAAATTGCTATGTGCTATAGGGGTCGAGAAATATAGTACAAAACACTTCGCACCCAGAAAACAAAGAATGCATTTTCGTTAACTCATCACCTCTCCATTGATAATAACAATAACTGATTTAAACATCTGTATCTGTTTTTACTGTGATCAATGTGTTAAGAGATAGAAGTTTTTAAAAAATCTTATACTTTTTGCTAATTTGTTCGCAGTAAGCCCAAAAGGGGACCACACTTGTTTTGTGGCGTAAAGGAGAGGATCTTCTGTCTCTTTCCATGATAAATAAATCTCAACGACAAGTGCCATAAATTTTGTTATCCCGTTAAAGATTATAGACCAGCAGGAGAGACGGAATAATTTAAGTTTTAAGTTGAAAAGATAGAAAATACTCCTTTGGCGAAATAGTGCGCAGAACTATGGGTCATTCCATGTCAAGTGTCCCAAACTTCGAGAAAATCCTCAATCGACCCCCTCCGATTTTAATGAAAATTTTTTGGATGTACATATAAAACTTGCATGAAACCATACCAAATTATAGCTCTATAAGCCATATGGTTTAGACAATAAAAATTATTTTAGAAAGGCCTCTTTTTCGTGTCTTGAAAAAAAAATCACCAAATCGTCAAGTTTGTGCTTTTATTGCTCGCGATCTAAGACGATTATCAGGCTCAAATTTGGTGATTCTGATCACTGTTTATGGTAGAATAGCCTACTTGTGTAACAGAAGCTCCACGCACTGTAGATTTTTTGCAGTTTGCTGCCAAAAGTTAGTAAAAAATCGTATTTTGGCAAATTTGACCACACGTTATCAGCTTGTATCTGCTGAGAGAATGACTTTCTGAAGCTAATTCTTTCCTCGTTTGTAACATGATAGTTCGTCCGAAAGGTGTGCAAGTGGCATCTTGATAGCTCAAATAATTGCTGAATTATGCGAGTTGAAATTCCAGTCAAATTTCTTTTTTCTCAATTTTGTCTCAATTTCAAAGGGCAATATCTCGCAAAGGTCATCTTGAATTTCAATTTTCTTTACATCATTGGAAAGAACACACTTTTCTTAACTAAAAAAACGTTATTTTTATTTTTGAGACAAATCAGTTTCAAGGGGATATTGCAGATCAAAAATGTGTACGTCATTCAACGTGAAATTAAAGAAAAAAAGACATTGACCTCAAAAGTTGATGTCAATTTGTTCTATTAAAATTTACAGGAGCTATTGTTTTTATGTTCTGATAAAAAAAAAAGCCTTTTTTAGATATTTTCGAACTTTAGTTTTTGTGTGCGCATCCGTAATAACTCAAAAAATGGAAAAAAATAAAGTTTCGTTTTTAACAGAAATAATTATCTTCTTATCGCTGCTATAAGAGCCTGAGTCTTTTCCAATGTATTATTTTTAAGCTCTTGAAACAGAATTTCGGATAATATGTCACTTGGCAAGGTGTCATTAATATTTTAAATTCATAAAAAGCATTGTTTCCTTTTTCAAAAAAAAATTTAAAATAAAAACAATTAATAAAAGAGATAAATAATAAATTAAACAGTTAATATGGTGTGTATGTGATAAAAAATATGTATAATAGGACTGCAGAGCTATTTTTTAAAAAGCGATAACGAAAGTTTTCGATAGAGTTGAATATTGCAATTATTTCCACCGTGTAAATAAATGATAACAATAGTAATTGAACATATGATAAGAAGTAATTGAAAATCCATTCTTTATACTGTCGAGGATGTGTCTTTCAGCATGTGATTGCAATTTGCCCATAAACAAAAATGATGAAAAATGGGAAAATGCTTTTTATGACCTTGAAACATTAATGACCTACAACCTAGCCAAGTGACATATCATCCGAAATTCTGTTTCAAGAGCTTAAAATTAACACATAGAGAGACTCAAGCTCTTATAGCAGCGATAAGAAGATAATTATTTTTGTTAAAAACGAAACTTTTTTTTTTTTTTTGCTTTTTCTTGAGTTTTTATGAATGCGCACTCAAATCTTAAGTTCAAAAATATCTAAAAAAGGGTTTTTTCATCAGAACATAAGTACAATAGCTCCTGCAAATAATAATAGAACAAATTGACATCAACTTTTGAGGTCTATGTCTTTTTTTCTTTGATTTCACGTTGAATGACGTACACATTTTTGATCTGCAATAAGCCCTTGAAACTGGTTTGTCTCAAAAATAAAAATAACGTTTTTTAGTTAAGAAAAGTGTGTTCTTTCCAATGACGTAAAGAAAATTGAAATTTAAGATGACCCTTGCGAGATATTGCCCTTTGAAATTGAGACAAAATTGAGAAAAAAGAAATTTGACTGGAATTTCAACTCGCATAATTCAGCAATTATTTTAGCTATCGAGATGCCACTAGCACACCTTTCGGACGAACTATCAGGCTACAAACGAGGAAAGAATTAGCTTCAGAAAGTCATTCTCTCAGCAGATACAAGCTGATAAGGTATGGTCAAAATTTGCCAAAATACGATTTTTTACCAACTTTGGCAGCAAATTGCAAAAAATCTACAGTGCATGGAGCTTCTGTTACACAAGTAGGCTATTCTACCCTAAACAGTGACCAGAATCACCAAATTTGAGTCTGATAATCGTCTTAGGTCGCGAGCAATAAAAGCACAAACTTGACGATTTGGACAGTTCTTTCAAGACACGAAAAAGAGGCCTTTCTAAAATAATTTTTACTGGCTGAACCATAAGGCTTATGGAGCTATAATTTGGTATGGTTTCATGCAAGTCTTATACATACATCCAAAAAAAATTTCATCAAAATCGGAGGGGGTCGAGTGGGGACGCCTCGTACACTTGACATGGAATGAATGACCTCTATTCAAGTTTATTCAAAGGATTTTTTTTATTTTTATTATTCTAATTTTTCTTTATATCATCAAAAACCTCAGACCAGTCACAACTTCGGGGGGGGGGGGGACCTCCGACCATCAAACCTTGAAATTTTCTTTTTTTTTTCTTCTTTTTTAGTTGAATACTTTTTAAAAACTTTTGAGGTTTGAAAATTACGGGGGGGGGGGGGGTTCTGACCCCCTGACCCCCCCCCCCCCGCTGGCTACGGCCTTGGTCCCCCACCCCGACCGCTGGAGGTCTGGGGATCGAATCCCGTGAATTAACAATATTAAAAATTGAAAAAAAAATTCTTTTCTAAATGAATAAATAAATAAAATAAAAATGAATAATTCAACGATTTTCCATTACCTATCGAATTTTTTTCGATATTAAAGAAAAAAAAAAAACGTCACGGGACTCGATCCCCAGACCTCCAGCGGTCGAAGTGGGGGACCTTGCTCACTGGTCTACGGCCGCTGTTGTGACCACTGCTCAACCGTACCTCTATAATAACTTCGAGCTGAACTTTGGATCGTTATATCTCGGAAACTAAGGCGCATTGGGGCATATCCTTTTGCTAAAATATTTAGGGTGGGTCCGTCTACATAATATATAAAACTCATCAAAATCGGTGAGTTACAACCTGCAAGGTCCCCTTGTCAGAGTTACATACCTACAAACAAACAAACAAAAAACAAACAAACCCACATGTGAAACTAATAAAAGCGTATTAAAAAGGAATAAATTTAGCGTCCCTGGGCCCTAAGTACAGCCCTGAATAAACTATGGCATTATTTTGGTACTTAAATAATTTAAGCGTTAGAAGAAATCAATTTAGTTACATTTTTGTTAATAAATTAAGCTAATTTTCTAAACTGTTACGTTTAAAAAAAGTTACTAAACAGGTGTATTTATCATATCGTGATAAGCTTATTAGTAAAATTGAGCTACATAATTAAGCTGCATTGAATTTGTGAATTGCTGGAAACATTAAATCTGTACTATGCACTTAGTGTCATTTAGAAACGGCTATATTTTGGACTGGAAACATTTTGGACCGGCGGCCTTTCGGACCGGCATTATTTTGGACCGGCGACATTTTGGCCCGGCGACCTTTTTGATCGGCGACATTTTGGCCCGGCGACATTTTGGACTGGCGACATTTTGCACCGGCGACATTCTGTCCCGGCGACATTTTTGACTGGCGACATTTTTGACCGGCGACATTCTGTCCCGGCGACATTTTTGACCGGCGACATTTTGGCCCGGCGACATTTTTGACCGGCGACATTCTGGCCCGGCGACATTTTGGCCCGCGACATTTTGGGCAGACGATATTTTGGACCGGCGACATTTTGGCCCGCGACATTTTAGCCCGCGACATTTTGGCTCGGCGACATTTTGGACCGGCGACATTTTGGCCCGCGACATTTTAGCCCGCGACATTTTGGCTCGGCGACATTTTGGACCAGCGACATTTTGGCCCGCGACATTTTAGCCCGCGACATTTTGGCTCGGCGACATTTTGGATCGGCGACATTTTGGCCCGCGACATTTTAGCCCGCGACATTTTGGCTCGGCGACATTTTTGCCGCGACATTTTGGCCCGCGACATTTCGGCCGCGACATTTTGACCCCAAACCAGTATGGGGCTAGCCGATCATAATGTACAACTCTGGGTTTTGAATGTGATGACTTCTGGATCCTCACTACGACGTCGTTCAGCCGGTGAAGGACTGTGTAAGGTCCATCCCAATGCGACTGCAATTTGGGTGACAGACCTTTACGTCGGATGGGATTCCATAGCCATACTTTGTCACATTCTTGAAAGTCATGACCAGTGGACCTTGTGTCGTATCGGGTCTTCATCTTCTCCGTCGCGATGTTGATTCGCTCCCGTGCGAAGTGATGAACGTCCTCCAACCGGGCCTGGAGATCCTGGACGTATTCCTCAGGCGATGAAGGCGCATCTGGAGGGAGACCGAAGACGAGATCACAAGGTAGCCGAAGCTCTCGGCCGAAGAGCATCTGTGATGGGGAATATCCGGTGGTCTCGTGGACAGCACTGCGGTAGGCCAGCAGAAACAGAGGAAGTTTCTTGTCCCAATCCTGTTGATTTTTGGAGACCATAAGCGACAGATTATTAAGGATTGTCCTGTTGAATCTCTCCACCATGCCGTCCGATTGTGGGTGTAGTGGTGTCGTTCGAGTTTTTTCAATTTTGAGGATTTTACATAGGCCCTTAAACACAGCAGAGATGAAGTTTCTCCCCTGATCGGAGTGGATCTGCAAAGGTGTCCCATATCTCGAGATCCAATGCTGGACTAGAGTCTCTGCTACAGTGGTAGCTTCTTGATCCGGAATGGAATATGCTTCGGGCCATTTGGTGAAATAGTCAATGGAAACGAGGATGTATTTGTTCCCATCAGTAGTTTTCGGTAGAGGAACAAGAATGTCGATCCCGATTCGTTCGAAAGGAGCTCCTACGTTGTAAAGATGTAGCTTCCCGCGGCTTCTTCTCTTCGGTCCTTTACGGGCAGCACAGGCGTCACAAGAATGACACGACTTCTCCACGTCATCCTTCGCCTTGCTCCAGAAGAAGCGCTCTCGAACCTTGTGGAGTGTTTTCAGGATACCAAAGTGTCCTCCAGTCGGACTACTGTGCAATTCCTTTAGAACGTCTGGAATTCTTGATCTGGGAAGGAGTAACTGCCATTTGAATGCTTTTCCATCGTCAGATTCCCATTTCCGATACAGGACGCCATTTCGCAACTGGAGAGATTTCCATAGAGCCCAGTATCTTTTCGTTGCAGGACTGTAGATAGAAATGTCTTGCCAGCTAGGTCGCCGACTGTCTTTTTCCATTAACTCTATGATAGGCTTTAGGTCTGCACTGTTAAAAATTTTCCTGAAATTTTACGGTAAAAGTTACTGGCATCCATGTTGCCAGTAACTTTTACCGTAAAGTCCAATTTTACTGTAAAATGTTACGGTAGAGAAAAGTAGAGTTAAAAAATGCAAGATTGGAGCAGCTAGGATCGAACCCAAGACGCAGTTACCGCACTTCGCTTCCCTATCCACTGTACCGAATAGCCCACACATGGCGAACAGAAATTGAGTATTAAGTGCTTCGTTCAGTAAGTCACGTGGTTTATCAACTGGCGTGGTAATCGTTTCTTTTTTATGGTACAATTTACTGTAAATATTTTCGTTACTGTAAATGCAACATTTTACAGTAATATTTACCATAAAAGTTTCCTGAATTTTTAACAGTGTGGGTCTTCAAGCTGATCTTTTCTAACTTGGTCGTCACTCCATGGATCAGGATCTGAAGATGATGAAGTAGCAGTAACTTGACAGGCAGTAGGGATTGTCGTCCCGTACTGTTTCTCAATTCGGGAGCAATAATGGCAGTTCTCGGAACAAGGTCTTCTTGATAATGCGTCAGCATTACCGTGTGACAAACCTTTTTGGTGCTTAATCTTGATGTCATATTCCTGGAGCCGCTGTATCCACCTGGCTACCTGGCCCTCTGGATTCTTGAAATTCAAAAGCCAAGTTAAAGAGGCATGATCTGTCCGGAGCAGGAATTTACGGCCGTAGAGGTAATGATGGAAATGTTCTACAGCTTTAACTATGGCGAGCAATTCCTTTCTCGTGACACAATAATTTCGCTCCGACTTGGATAAGCATTTGCTCCAGTAGGCGATAACATGTTCGTTACCGTCTATTTCTTGAGATAAAACAGCTCCAACGCTCTCGTGGCTCGCATCAGTGTCAAGTATGAAGGATTTTCCAGGCTGAGTATAAGAGAGAATAGGCGTTGATGTTAAAGCCTCCTTTAGCTGTAGAAATGCATCCTCGCATTCTTTGGACCATTCAAATTTCTGTTTGCTCTCCGTCAGCTTATGCAAAGGTCGTGCAATGTTAGAAAAATTCTTCACAAACTTCCTGTAGTACGTGCAGAGCCCCAGGAAACTTCGCAGCTGATGAACATTTTCGGGGCGGCTCCAATTCTTGACTGCGGATACCTTATCCGGATCTGTTCGCACACCATCAGAAGAGATAATGTGACCAAGGTAGTTCACCTCCCGACGGAACAAATTACATTTGTTGGGGCTTAACTTCAGGTTGGCTTCCTTAAGCTTTTGCAGCACCTTCCTAAGATTAGCCAAATGTTCCTCAAAACTGCGTCCTATGATGATGATGTCGTCCAAGTAGACAAGACAGGATTCATAAGAGAGTCCTCGTAACACTGATTCCATAAGACGCTCGAACGTGGCTGGTGCATTGCAGAGGCCGAAGGGCATCACTTTAAACTGCCACAAGCCTTGTCCGGTTGTAAACGCCGTCTTCTCTCGGTCGTCGGGGTGTATCTCCACCTGCCCGTAGCCGCTCTTCAAATCCAGGGTCGAAAACCACTTGTGTCCGGAAAGGGTGTCCAGAGTGTCATCGATCCGTGGAAGAGGGTAACTGTCCTTCTTGGTGATGTCATTCAGGCGTCGGTAGTCAACACAAAATCTGGTGGAGCCGTCTTTCTTTCGGACCAAGACGATAGGGGATGCCCAAGGACTGGATGAGGGTTCGATGACGTCATTCTCCTGCATCTCTTTCAAGAGGATCTCAACCTCTTCCTTCTTGGCGAACGGTAGTCGTCTTGGATGCTGCTTGATAGGGGGATGATCTCCAGTGTCGATCCTATGCTGCGTTAAACTCGTGCGACCAACGTCTTCGGATGTAGATGAAAACACCTGCTTGAAGTTGTCCACCAATTTTTCCGCAGCGTATCTTTGATCCTTCGATAATGGTGCACTCCCAATTAATTTCGAAGTCAAGGATTCGGAAGACACAGTCTCGGAGGAATCAATTCTTCTGATGATGCAGTTTACGGGAGTACAAGTTGCCAACACTTCTCCTTTCTTGATATTCCTCGGTCTTTCACTTACATCGGCGACTCTCACAGGAACTGCATTCCTTGAAAGGTCCACAAGCGTAGATGCCACCAGTACTCCTTTTGGGCTATTATTCTGGTTAGGATATTCAATGAGGCCGAATTTAAAGCTGTTGTTTTCCTTGAGGGAGCCAGGTATTAGTACTTCTGATCTAGAGGGAATCAATAAATCTGTTCGGGCTATTATTTGATGAGCGGATTTTAAGTTATTTTCAGCATTGAAAATTGCTATGTCTTCCCTCATCGAGTGCAGCTCATTATTTTTAAAGTCTATAGAAAAATCAAATTTTCTCAAAAAGTCCAGTCCGAGAATAAAGGGATCTGTAATGTCAGCGACGAATGCCGTGTGATGGTAAGTGGCACTCCCGAACATTATTTCTAAGTTCACTTTTCCTTCAATCTCGATGTTATCACCTGTCACAGTTTGGAGAGTAACACAGGGCGGCGTCCATAAGATCTTGAGTCCAAATTGACGAGCCACATCAGTCTTAATGATGGTAACGTTGGCTCCTGTGTCCACAATCATTTCGCAGGGAAACCCATTCACATATGCGTAAATGAAGAGTCCGTTGCAGCCGCCACTTCTTGAGGAAATCTGGAAAACTTTGTGATGGGGCTCATTCCAATTTGGCGACCTCCACCCCGCGAGATTGCCATTGCTTAGTTTTCCTGAGCTGGAGAGGGAGAGGTGCTCTTCCCTCCTATTTCTTGGCGGGCTTCGCAGTTCCTTCGTACGTGGCCCTCACCGCCACATTTCCAGCACTTCAGCGGTTGTCTACTTTGATCCTTGCGAGCCGTAATCTTCTTCAGGGTCCCCGAGATCTCCTTGATTTGTCGCTCAATTTCCGGGAAGCGAGTTGAGTTCGAATCCTTGGCGCTCACTTCCACGCCCCTGATTGAATGGCGATCCTTGCGGGATGTTTGCTGTGCAGCCTCGAACTTCATTGCGTAGACCAAACCGGATTTAAGATCTTTAATGTCCGCCATCCGGAGAGCCGTCTGAATTTCTGGATTTCGCACTCCGTCTATGAAGTAGTTCAGGGTCAGATTATCGCGAACACCCGAAGGACAGTCCGAGAAGGCGAGATGGGAAAGCCTCTCAACGTCTGCTGCAAAAACTTGCAAAGTCTCTCCTGCCCTCCGGAGTCGGGATTTGAGCTGAAGTTGGCTGAAATCTTTCTCCAAGGCCGATGATAAGGCTTCGAAGTCATGGTGCTTGTCCTCTGGGAAGGTCTGTAGTATATCAGCTGCATCCCCTCTCAGCGAGGCTGCAAGTTGACAGGCTTTCGTGGAAGAGTCCCAGGAGTTTGCTTCTGCAACGATGAGGAACTGCTTCTTGTAAATATTCCACGAGGTTTTCCCGTCAAACGTGGCCAGTTTGATGGATGGACGAGAAGTTCCAGCTGCAGCTACACAGTCACTTGAGTTGTTGGAGGATGCTGATAACTTCGATTCAAGTTCTTTAATTTTCTTTTCAACATTGTTTTCTACTGTGGTGATTCGATTCTCAACGCTGTCAACTTTCTCTTCCAGAGCCTCCACTTTATTTTCCACATTGGTAAATTTACTTTCCACCAAACTTTTCATTGACGTTAAATCGCTTTTAATTTCTTCAGCTAGATCATTTTTCAATTGTTCTTGATTAGTTGCCAGATCAATTTTTAATTGTTCTTGATTAGTAGCCAGTTCATTCTTTAATTGTTCTTGATTAGTTGCCAGATCAATTTTTAATTGTTTTAATCTTCTTCAGGGTCCCCGAGATCTCCTTGATTTGTCGCTCAATTTCCGGGAAGCGAGTTGAGTTCGAATCCTTGGCGCTCACTTCCACGCCCCTGATTGAATGGCGATCCTTGCGGATGTTTGCTGTGCGCCTCGAACTCATTGCGTAGACCAAACCGGATTTAAGATCTTTAATGTCCGCCATCCGGAGAGCCGTCTGAATTTCTGGATTTCGCACTCCGTCTATGAAGTAGTTCAGGGCCAGGTTATCGCGAACACCCAAAGGACAGTCCGAGAAGGCGAGATGGGAAAGCCTCTCAACGTCTGCTGCAAAAACTTGCAAAGTCTCTCCAGCCCTCCGGAGTCGGGATTTGAGCTGAAGTTGGCTGAATTCTTTCTCCAAGGCCGATGATAAGGCTTCGAAATCATGGTGCTTGTCCTCTGGGAAGCATCAAGGAGTTTTTTCAGTTGTTCCTCAATTGCTCGAGTAATAACCATAAAATTCTGAAGTCAAAAAGTCCTTAGGAAGAAAAGTCCGAGTTCATAGGTAATTCCAAGAAAGTCCTTGAAGATGCCCCACGTTGGGCGCCAAAATTGTAACGAGTTCGTAGCACCTTCAACTTTCTTCAAATGAGCATTCCAATCTTGAGGAAGTAACTATAAATTTATTTACAAGTATGTACACTATTTACAATAAGAGCAGAAAACAATTGCTAAACATCAGCAATTAGGCAGCAAACAGTACACTGTACTCTCAACAGTAATTCAGCACCACGTATCTAACGTGAACAGTAATTAAGCAATTACAAAAGCAAAACAACCATCCGCTCAAAGCGAATAAAAACGAGTCACCAGATCAAATCTGAAAACAACTGACTGACTTGTGTTCAAGGCCAGCTATTTATACACGGAAAGAAATGTCCACAATATTCTAGAAAAACCCGGAATATTTTGTTTCATTCATAACTTGAACAATCCATTCACAAATTCTAGTGATAAAAAGAAAAACCACGCGAAAATGTCTTCACGCTTATCAAAGTTAGGGCAAGTGTAAAAACTACAAAGTGTTTCAGGGCCGGTATACAGATGATAAAAGTGATATCTTCAGATACATTTGCAACATGACGTCAGATAAAACCAAAACTAATGAAAATGATGCAAGGCAGGAAAAACAACAACTATTTACAAGATTTGTAACCATATATTTAATTATTTTCGAGATTTTATTTGTAAGCACGAAAAGGAAAGAATCCTTACTAGTAAAATTTTTTAATCGCAAAAGCACAATAAAGAAGGAGTATTGAAAATTCCTATGCTGAAACCAATCACAAGTATTTTAACTGTTAACAAATAGAAAATGGTAACAGATAAACATTTTAAATCATTGAGTTTTCTTTCCTCGTCGTCCAACAATGACATCGGTTTCCAATCGCGTAAATTTAAGTCTTAGCCGCATTTGCTAAAAAACGTTATAATTCGAGTGCTATTTTACATGGAAGTTCCAAACACATCTTATCAGACGCAGAATTTTTTTTCTTTGTTTTAGTACTATTGTTTTAAATTTTCCAGTATGTTTTCACTTCAAAAATTGCGAAAAACATTTTAAAGGTTTTTAATTAATATCTTTGTTAATTAATGTCATCCGAAGACGCGACCTAGTTAAGTATACTCTCGATCACTTCACCTTTTGAACAAAATAGTTTTTTTTTCGAAATCGATGAATCCGTTTAGACTGTACGGTACGGTGCCACAGACAGATACACAGATCGACAGACACGTCAAATAACTCCCTTTCTTGTTGCGTCAAGGGTTAACAAGCAATAAAATAAAATAAAATAGAACACATTTAAAATTTCCGCCATTTAGAAAAGTTCGCATCTTTTCAATAGTCTAGTTAATTTCTGCTCGCAGAAACTGAAAGGCACTTTTCTTACCCGCTTGGAGGCATATCAGAAAACTTCCTTTCAGGGGACAGATTATCAGCAGAGTGATTACCGTTTTTTTTTCTCTTCTGGTTTTGTTCTATCAGTATTACAGTAAAGCATCATTTATGAGCCATCCCATGTGACGGAACGGGACATTTGGAGTAGTTTTGTCACTAGATTTTGTTCCATTAATACAAATAAAACAAGCTAGAATTTTTTTCTAGGTACCAACAGTAAATATTTGTCATTAGAGTTATATGAAAAGATAAAACTTAGTAGTTTTAAATAAAGTACCTCAAAGATAAGTTATAAAATGCCTGTGACGGAACGGGACTCATAAGAGTCCTCTTACGCCACCGGCACTTTATTGCATACTTTTTGTAAAAACATTATGTAACCAATATAAATTGGTGTGTAATAGTTTTATACTAAAGATATTAACAACATTTTTTAGTAAAACTTTTAAGCGAAATAAATCATACCTCTATTGTATATCGTAAATACTTAATTTACATGGCGTATTTTTATTTATTAATGTAATTATCTTTAATATACGCAGTGGCGTACAAAGGAATTTTGCAAGGAGGGGTTCCAGAGTTAAAAGTCGACCGTTCTCGTATCATATTTCTATATTCAGCTAAATATATTCTTTTAATTTATCGATCGTCAAAAGGAAAAAAAAGAAAAAAGTTAAAAAATATATCGCACCCTTGCTACAAAAGTGCCATAACTCAAAAATTGTAATTTTTGAGTTATGACCGTCATTAGACGTAGTTTACACGTCTCTACCAATCTTCAAAAGATCCAGAAGTTGCATTGAAAAATCAGCCGCTATAGAGCAGTTATGGCGCTTTGTTGTTATCAAGATGCATAGCAACATGGCTATGCATCTTGATAACAACCTCCTCAAATGCCTCATCTTGAGTTGTCGTCCAGCCGTCGTAGAGTAAAGTGCGTAACTAACGATCATAGTTTGAGCTGTATCGGTCTTCATATTTACAAATTCAAAAATACTAAAATGTGCCTAGTCAGCTCGGGAACAGTTTTTTGCAATTCCTGGAAAACGTAGTTTTTTGAGTTGTGGCACTTTTGTAGTAAGGGTGCGATATATTGAATAAATAAATTGGCATTGATTAACCAAATAAATGACAAATATTTAATTAAATTACCAGAAAGTACAATAATTTATTTAGTCTTTTTATAATTCAAAATTCTGCTGTCTTTCATTTCCAGAGTATTCTGTTTTTCATCTTCAGTTATGTTTTTCACAAATGACATTAATGTGACTTGTTTTCTGTTATGATTTTGTTTGTTTGATCACTCATTTTTGCAATGCAATTTCATATTCAAAGTTAAAAACTAAAAATTTAGATGAATTTATGATTAAAAATATCCGTATTACATAGCCATATGCAATTTACAGTATGGCCGCTTATATGAATCAAGTTTGTTCAAAAGTTTTGATTCAGAAAGCGGCAGACTCAATAAAGCGGCTAATTCAATAGAGCTGGATATTGTTTTGTTTTGGGCGATTCACTTCAGCAAAGCAGCTATTTCAATTAACCGCTGGTTCAATTAACCGGCTTCCATTAATAACATACGAGTAATGAAAGATTTTTTTTTTGTGTTTGTTGTCCCGAGGAATTACCATTTTAAGCAGTGAAATGACTACTAGTATATAAATAGGATTATAGACAATGGGGAAAATATTGAGGGTGTTAGAGGGGAGGGGAGGTCCGGACACCCGGGGCATCCCCCTTATATGCGCCACCGCATATACGTAAAAGTACATGCAGGTAATCGTGTTTAAGTTAAAATAATTTTAAAGTCGTCTGTGGGACATGCTAATTGACTTTGCATAACCACAAAGCAACCCTGCCCCCCCCCCCTTATTTGACCTTCCATACGGTTCCTGCGATAACTTCTTACTTAACAGAAAACAAGAACGGTGGCTAAGCAGATTTTTTTTTAATTGGGAATGTATAAAAAAGACTCACTTTTGCATTAAAATGAATAGGAATGAATCGGACTTTTTTATGAAAACAACGTACTAAAAGACTCCCTTTTGTATTAAAATTAATATAAATGAATTGGATTTTTTTTAATATGAAAACGACAGATAAATGTATAAGACTTATAGCCGAGCGACATATAAACAAAACTTGATTGTCTCTGAAAACAGTGGCTTTATATATTGAAAGGGTTAAAGATGATTTTAAAGCGTTTTCTATGCCAGAAATAAAACTATCGGCTGGATATTTTCACTTGAGGGACACCCTATAAGCTTCACACAAGACGGAACATTCTGACAATCAAATGTGCAGTTTCAATATTCTTTCGCCCTATAAAAGGAATTACGTATTACTTGAGAGAGACATAAGCAAAATGTTGTTTTTTCTGCCATGAATTTCACTGTACTGAAGAGCTCGTTTTAAGGGCGTTGGCAGTGAAGTTAACTCTGCTGCACCGATATTTTGTACTGTCCTGTGCAGCGATTCCCTATCAATTAAGACCAAAAAAAAAGGTGTGTGTATGTTGGGTCTTTGAGTGGTGGGGGAGGGGGGGATTAATTGCAGATAAGGCTTATTCGAAGTAATATATCAATGCGATGATTATCATGATTGATGAATTTGACATTTGGCTTTGTTTCGCGCTTAAACTAGATTTTTTTTCGATCAAAAAATAACAAGAATTTGGCTAAAATCTTAAATCTTGGTGAAGTGTATATATATATATATATATATATATATATATATATATATATATATATATATATATATATATATATATATATATATATATATATATATATATTCCCTCAGGGAGCGAACTTTGAAGGAGCAATGATATTAGTACAAACTTAAAGCATTTGGTCTTTTTCAAATAAAACGTTAGTTGAAAGTAAATGAACAAGCAAACTTTAATGATGAAAGTTTTAAGTCTTCACTGAAAAATATGTCATAGAGATTTTTTTTAATTTTAAGTCATAAAATAGCGCTTTTGTACACGTTCACGGGAAATTTTACCTTTCTTGTCCTTTATTTAAGAATGATTATTGAACACGAGTCACTTAACACAGGGCATCACCCGGCAACACAGCTAATAATAATTGTAATGTTTTTCAATTCCTTAAAAAAAAAAAAAAAAAAAAAAAAAAAAAAAAAAAAAAAAAAAAAAAAAAAACACTTAACTGAAAATTTAAGAATTAATAATTATTGATTCCTTGTACTTTAACTCTTTCCAACTATTTTTATTGGATTTACTATGCGTTCGACCAGTTCTAGCTCTCAAAAAATGTATAGAAAAATAGTGTATAGTCTAGTGCCCCTTTTTTCAATAGCACAATGTATGCAAGAGCAACTTCAGTAAAAGAATGTTCCTTCTGTATGAGCTGATTTTCAATGCCTTGAAGAAATGTTAATTATTACAAACAAATATAAATGAGACCGCATTGTATTGTTAGCCCCCCCCCCCCAAAAAAAAAAACATTGTCTCTGGCAATGCATAATATAATAGTTGTAAGTCTTCTAAATCGCGGTAACTACCGCACAGCTATCAATGCACCTCCAGGACTTCGCATTTGAAATTACTCGCATTACATACCCCCCCCCCTCGCTACCTTGAAGCTTCACATAAATAAGTACGCTACCTGTCCCAGGTGGTCTTCTGGTTAGATCCGCTAATTTTCACAGGCCACCCGGGCTCGGTTTGTAGCCATTGACAAATACTACTTTGCCTGAATTTCATTTCACTGAACTAATTTTTCTTCCACTGATAGTAGCGATGGACTAGGTCATTCATTTTTCTTATTTCAGTTTAAACATGCATCACGATTCAACTGAAACTGTATTACAGTTCAGTTCCAAAAACGAAAGCTAAATTTCAGTAATACTTTCCAGATGACAGATTATAAACCGCTATGCAATACACCGATAGCTCGTTTATTCCAACCATGGACTCGTACCAAGTGCGGTCGCTCACTGGTAATCTAATTTTCACATTAGCTACCAGTTTCTGTTGACTCTCTTTGCTCTATAAGAGGATTTTTGCCTCCAACTCGTTTAATTCCTACACCATGCTGATGAGTGCATAATCAGCACGAAACGGCAGTCCATGGTTAGAATAAACGAGCTGGCGGTGTATTGCATGTTTCTGCTTTAGCCCTTGCTTAGGGGCGGTTACTTACTGCTTTATAAATCGCTAGTTCGTTAAAAGTTTTAAATATTTTGAAGTTGGAAAAGTGAAACAAAAAGTAACACATATTTTGAAGAGCAAAAGTGGACTACCTTTTCAATTCCAAGCTTAATTTTAAGCAGTTAAAAAAAATAAAAAAGTCAAAGCTTTGTTACTTAATTTATTTAAACGGGTGTAACATTATTATCGTATACATTTTCACTTTATTTCGAGACTTTTAACTTTGGGTTTGAATCGTTATATATTTAAACACGAGGAACCATTGTTGTACAAAATATACAGTATCAAGTTTCAAAATGAGTAAACTTTAATACACTTTAATAAAAATAATTATTTTTACGTGTTGTGGGTGCGACTGGATGCGGTCTGCAATACGTCTGAATCTCTCTCTTTTTTTTTTTGCATGCAAAATGTTTTTATTATTATTATTATTATTATTATTATTATTATTATTATTATTATTATTATTATTATTATTATTATTATTATTATTATTTTAAGCTAATACTTTGTGTAATAATATGCAATGGTTCCTTGTATCAAAATACAGTGGAGCCCCGATTTTCCATTTTCCGTCAGACCAGTGATGAAAAACTTACCAAAAGCGGGAAAACGTAAAATAAGGGGCGGGAATGATAACATGAACATGTTGCTTAAAAATTGACACTTATCTAATGAGCTAGTGGGGAAAATGTGAAATCGTCACTTGTTTTTTGCTTTTAGATACATTGTTATTTATAAGACGTTTTATACTAAACAATTTTGCTGCTCGTTTGACATTCGCAAGAAAAACAGAAAAGTTTTAGAGATTTTACGCTTCGAATCACTTGATCAGCTGTGGAGACACTCTCCACTATTTCTTCTTAGTCTTCATCGTTTCATTACTATCGTCGGAACTTAGTATTAAATATGATATTGAGAGAATTCGTGATGTGATGGACGGTATGCGACATTGACTTCTAAGAGAGTTTCACGAGGAAGAGTGCCAGCAGTTTTAGTTCTTAATTGTTATTAAGAAACATGAGACTGGACGATTGTAGGAAGCTCTCCTTACATAAGACCGTAAGACTGAGCGAAAAAAATACCAAAGTGACTCTAAACAGCTATAAACTGATCTATCTTGGGGAAAAAAAAAAAAAAAACGATTTTGACCTGCTTGTAGACAAACGTAAGTAGCGGACTTTTTGAAAAGAAAAACGTAATTCAGAATATTTTAACATTATAAGTATCGTTTTTTTTTTTTTTTTTTTTCAGGGAAAAGCAGAAAATGCCGTTTGAAGCAGGATAATGTACGAAATGGACAACATAATGGGGGTCTACTGCATTTGACAATTAAAACCTAAAGTTTAAAAGCTCTAGAATAAAGTAAAAATATATGCACAAAAATGTCATATCCGACCTAATGGATTGAACATGATCGGAATCAGACACTTAAATGAATGTACTTTCTTTAAAGTCTATATACGCATTTAATATTGAAAGCTTAATGATAAATTTTCGCGCAATTCACTCATTGCTGCAGAGCTGCAGACCGGGTAAATGAGTCGGAAGATGTCTCTAGTTAGTTGCAATTCACCCATTATCTCCTTCCACCTGAAAGCTGTGTCAAAAATTTTTTTTTGCATACAAAATGTTTCTTTCTTTTAAGTTGATGCATTGTGTAATGATGCATAATGGTCCCATATGACAGCTAGCGTCCAAAGTTTAAAAGTTCCGGAATAAAGTACAAGTATATGCGTGCTAAAATGTCACACCCGACTTACTGGATTGAGCTTTGTCCGAATCAGACACTTAAATGCATCATTTACTTGAAATAAGAAACATAGTTGTTGAATTGTACTTTCTTTAAAGATCTATACGCAGTTAATATTGAAAGCTTAATGATAGATTTTCGCGCAATTCACTCATTGTTGCAGGCTCGGCAAATGACTCGGGAGATGTCTCTAGTTAGTTGCACCTCACCCATTATCCCTTTCCACCCGAACGGAGTGTCAAAACAAGCGATAAAGGGGAGGTGAACGGTGTTTTTCCAGTCTCCCGAAGTGCCTCCCTTTTCGCGGGAAAACGCCGCTGGCCGGTGGGAGGGTTCTCCACGAGGCCGGGGAAGCTCTCCAAACTGAGTGCCATTTCCCCGAGACGGAATTCCCAATGATAGGCAAAGTAATTTCGGATCCGTCTGAGCTTTTGTGTGTGGAGGGGAACTGATAGAGGGCGATATTTCTGCAGCTCTGAACCTCTGCTATGCGCATTTTCCAACCTGCGAGCTCGGGTAGAAAGAAGCGATTTTTACGCGTGACTACGCGGGATCCCAAAAACTCATTTCTGCCCCGTCTTTTTCTCTCTCTCTCTTTTTTTTATGGGGCTTTTCAATTCTCTCCCCCTCGCCTCAGACTTTTAGATTAGACAGAATTCTAATTTCGAGTTCATATCTCGAACTGTAAAATCGATCATTTACATTTTTCAAAATGCTCGCGTTTGTTTAATTTCAGAGCGAAAAAACTGACAGTGGCATTTGAGAATTTTATCTCTCTCTGAATGGGTGGAAATTAATTGAAAAGCTACGCTCCCCCCCCCCCAACCCCCCAAGAGCCAATTGTAAATAGAGATCTTAAGTGCATGATTTCTGATATTGTTACATTACTGTGGTATTTAAGCACCTTTTCGGTGAACGATTGATGCATTGTTTGAAACTTAAAGATGATTTTTTTTTTTTCTAAAATAAATAGGCAATTTATTTTGAAGCTCAGGTGAAATTTTAGCCGAAAATTCAACTGCTTAAAACTCAGCCATGAGAGAAGATATATTTTTACTTTGAGTTGGAAGTTAATTTTTTCTCCCCTATTACTTTCCCCTGCCAGAATTATCATTTTGAGTTCATCTCCTGAACTGTAAAATCGATCATTTGACTTTTTCTAATGCTTGCTATTGTTTCATCTAATGGCGAAAAAACTGACGGTTTCATCTAAAAATTTTATGTGAACGGAAGGAAACTGATTGAAAGTTGCGCTTCTTCCCTCAAGAGCAAATTGTAAATAGAGATCTTAAAAACATGATATTGTTACATAACTGAGGTATTTAAGCACTTTTTTTCGATGGACGATTGATGTATTGTTGAAATAGAAAGAATTTTTTTTCCAGAATAAGTAGGTGCAGTGGCTCATTGTAATTTTGAGTCCTTTCGATTATCCTTGCACCTCTTAAAATCTATTATAGTATATTTGATTTTTTAAACGAAGTTAAAAGACCTACTGATGCATTTTCCTGGCGAGGATTTCTACTCTTTATCTTGTAAGAAAAACATATTCCGGGTCTTATTTTTCAATTGCGCCCAACTATTTTTATCGCTTGAAAGCAAACGTCTCTGGCTCCAATATACAGGGTGTTCCGTAACAAATTGTACAAACTTTGAGGGGAGTTAGAGGGGATGATAACAAGCAAGAATCACCTAGGAACATAGGTTCGGAAACGCATAGTTAACGAGTTACATATTCACAAAGTTGTCAAATTGTGTCAGAATGGCTCGTTATTACGATCCACAGGAGTTGCGTACACAGCACTTTTCAAAGCACCCCAAAGTAAGAAATCGAGACTGTTTAAATAAGGAGAGCGCGGTGGCCAGGGAACTGGTCCACCACGACCAATCCATCGGTGACCAAACACACGATTCAGATGATCCCGAACATGTGTTCCATAATGGGGAGGTGCCCCATCATATTGAAACCACATATAGCGTCTGATATGTTGCGGCACAGAGTTAAGTAATGTTGGTAGAACCTCTTGCAGAAAGATGAGATATTGTTGAGAGCTTAGTAATGGAGATGGCAACAAATAAGGTCCAATTAAGACGTCACCAACCAAACCTGCCCAAACATTTACTGAAAAACGATGTTGAGCAGCCTGTAATCTTACGCCATGGGCATCATCATCCCACAAATGAGCATTGTGGCAGTTGAACATGCCATCTCGCGTAAAGTATGCTTCATCCGTCATTAAAACGCAGGATGAGAAATTTACATCTTGGCTACATTGATTGAGATACCAGTGTGCAAAACTTTCACGAATAGGATAATCTGCGGGGAGCAGGGCCGTCGCTAGCTAAAATATCTGGGGGGGTGTTGAGAATTTGGCGGCCCTGGGCTCATCATATAGGCAGGGGCGGCCCTAGCAGTTTTGCCGCCCTGGACAAAAATTCAAAATGCCGCCCTTGTCCCCGATTAAAGTTTGAAAAGAAAAAACTGCTGATAAATACGAGCCAATAAATAAATTTTGTGAACATAAAACAACGTGACGAAGTAAACTCCTATATTCATAGTAGGATTTGACCGAATTTGACCCTACGCTGTTTTAAACATGGGACTCCTTTTGTAGTCCGTAAAACTTTACGATACAGAACCTCATGTTTCTTTTTCTCTCTTTGCTGGCTTTTCTCTTTTTCTTTTGTGTATGTGTGTATGTTTTTTCATAAACTTTGAAGATGGATGGGCATGAAGAGAATGATGCAGTGATCACTTTAAATTGAGTATAAAATATGTGTAACTTCAGGGGTTTCGGGGGTTTCTCCCCGAGAAAATTTTTCAAAAAAAAGATCTAAAATTTAGCATTTTGAGGCCTTATGAGGAGTAATCAAGACTACAAAAATGTCCGGAGAAAAATATGCAAACAAAAACTTTTTAAAAATTTTACCTTCTTTTGCAAATTAAAATCAATCAAAATAGAAATTGCTCTTGCTTGTGATTCTGCAAGTCGTTGACATTAATCGACAGAGAAAAGAGCTTGGGAGGAGAAAAGAAAACACACCGTCTCTTGCTCACATCGGCTTTCGGTATATAACTAATGTTTGATCATCTCTCCAACCCACCGACTAACACAACACTGTACTAAATGTAACATGATTAATCGGGAAAAAATGCATTAAATAATTTGAAAGAAATGGTGTAAAGACTTAGAAATCAGGAGAGTAACATCCCAGGAATTCGGAAAATTAATGGTTCATTTCATACACTTGATAAGAAATAAAGTTGTAGCACTTTTCAGGGAGTTTTAAAGACATTAATTTTCAAATACTATAGAAAAAATGTATGTTAGGTCCTTTCCAGCCGCTCTTGTCAGTATAGATACATCTTGATACATCAATTTGTTGTTATCTTTCAATTATCAAGAGTTCAGAGGTGTCAGTTGCGAAAAGTAGTTTTGATTCAAGATAATATTTCTTTCTGAGTAGGAGGATATTTTAAAAACTGATTTGGAAATGTTAAAAAATATTTGATCTTTCATAAAAACTGAAATTTTAATTGATGTTTGGCACTATAATTGAGAAAATACTGATCACTATAGATGAGCCCCTTTAATTTTCAAAAACCCAGCAAAAAATAATGTGCTGAAAAGCTTTTAATAATCTATAGCAAATTTAACCACATTTGGAACAAACTTCAAAAAACCTGCAGAATATTCAGAGAAAACTAAAAGAAAAAAAAAACATTTTGTTGATTTT
Source organism: Uloborus plumipes (assembly GCA_038373865.1). Taxonomy (NCBI): domain Eukaryota; kingdom Metazoa; phylum Arthropoda; class Arachnida; order Araneae; family Uloboridae; genus Uloborus; species Uloborus plumipes. The sequence goes on along the minus strand of JAXGGA010003272.1, from coordinate 43,577 downwards.
CTGCGGATTATATTGAAGATAAAATGCAGATTTTTTTTTTTTTCTTTCTTCTACAATTGTTCAGAAACTTTTTAAAAAAACTTCAAAAAAAAAATTTTTTTTCTCATTTTCTGCAGATTATTTTGAGCTGGGAAATTCTAAGGGGTTCCCAGAACCTATAAGCTGACGAACTCTGTGCTATATCAAGCGCATTTATATGCCGTGATTTCCATCAGTCAATATAATTTCCTAATATTTTATCCCGTGTGTCTCGATGAGAGAACACTGTAATCTCCTAAAAACATTTTTTATTCAGCAAATTTTCACTGATGATTTGGATTCGGCAGAAATTATCGCTTCATTTGGTGAGATGAGAATTTTTCTCCTTCCAAAAGACTATGTTCGGGGCTCCACCTGAGTATCTTTGGCTCCACTGTCTCCTATCAACAATTTCGAAATCTATACATGCTTAAAAAAACTGTCTAATATATTTTTTTTTCTTATGTCTCCGTTGATATTATAGTTTCTCTAGATTCGTTTATTTTAATAAGCAGTGTTGCAATAGCCAAAAATGATGTGCTGTGTTGAAGTGGATACCTTTAAATGCCACACTTAAATATCCCTACATTCATACTTTTCAAGATTCCAAGTTACAAAAAGAATGATATTTTTTAAATAGTTTTATACATTTTCTTTTCTTAAACGAAAATTTATTTTAGGTGTTCGAACCAAAATGCCGCCCTTAAGATTTACCGCCCCGGACAGGGGTGCGGAATGTCCGCCGCTAGGGCTGCCCTTGCATATAGGGAGGGTGAGGGAGATAGCTTCCCCCGAGCTTTGAAATCTAATATTTTTTACAAGGGTGGAAGGTGGACGCAATTTTTGTTTTTTTTTCCTATAAAATTAGCATTTAGTATACCCCCTCCTCCCACACACATGGAAAAATTCAAAATGACAAGCCTGAGTGGCTACAAACAGCTTTTGAGTTTTTGAGCACATGCTTAAAACTTTAAATTAATATGCAGAACGATTTATACAAACACCATATAAATGTTAAATGTCAAAAAATATTAATAAACAATAAATAATAATAGTAAACATTTATTTGTTAAAGTTTTACCCTTTGGCAATGCCGGGCATATTCTAAACGATTCATGAGGTTCCTTTTTCTTCTTCCCGTGTTTTGCGGTGATTGTCCCTTGAATATTCATGCTATTAAGTTTTGTGGGAAACGCCGATGAAGTTCAACTGCTTTAAAATGTTCTGGATATGCAGATCCAATTAATTACCATTAAAAAAAAATTCCCGATAAATATGAGTATTTTTCTTTTTTTTCTCCTTCCTTTTTTTCTTTTTTTAAATTGCAAGTTGAAAATCCAGTTTGTTCAACAAAAAAGTAACAAAAAAAAAAAAAAAAAAAAACTTGAAAAGAGACAAAATTTTTTATCTGCTCCTTAGTTTTTTAAAAATGCATTTCACAAATTTTATTGGTAAAAAAATTATAATTTAAAATTGACAGCGCCTGTGCTTCAATGCAGCCCATTTGCTTGCTAAACTCTTTAAATTTATGGCGTCCGTAATATCTTTCTCACATGCCAGCAGTACTAGAGAGTCTAAACGCTGGTTTCCCATTGTACTCCTCAAAACATTTTTGATGAATTTCAGTTTACTGAAGGTTCTTTCATTGGTAGCAACTTTCATTGTTACCGGAGAAGTAAATCCAAGCCGACACGCGCGGTAAAAAAGTTCGTTCGGTCCCAACACAAAGTGAAAAGTGATAAATTTTCTTTTTAATTATCGTCAGTTTAAACATTGCACTATCTTTCGATAATGGTATTTTGTGTAATTTTCTTTAATTTAAATTCATTTAAAATATAAAATTTGGCGGCTTCTGCATATTATCTTTTTTTTCCTTTTAATTATTGCATCGATCATTTATTTTAATTTATTTAATCTATAAAATTTGGCGGCCCTCAGCATGTATTCTTTTTTTTCATATTGCATCGATCTTGTTGAATTATGTATATATAATTTGATTTATGTTTTATTAATTTAACTAATTTTAGTTAGAGAGGTTCGCGTACCTTTTAATGCTCTCGCACATTTTTATACAGTACTTTTTTTTTTCCAAACTGGGCAGGGCGACCTATAGTTTTCCGTTTACATGACCCCATGAACGAGAAAATTTCGAATTTTTCGCAACGAATATTGCTGTGAAGGAATCTTAACTATTTTTCGCGGCCCTAATTATGTATTTTTGATAAGTAATAATTGGGGCCGCGGAAAATACAGGACATTTTTAGAAATTAAGGTTTACTGATATTCTTAATAATGTTAAATTATTCCGCTTCTCTTGTAAATTTCCTTTAAAGTCCTGAAACATTTGTCTAAAATTTCATTTTAATGATAAAATAAAATCGGCGGCCCCTTTCTTCAGAAAAGTGGGGGGGGGGTGTAGCACCCCCCACACCCCCCTTGCCGACGGCCCTGGCGGGGAGCAGTAACTGTACGTGCTGTAGATGATATGGATGTAAGCCTGCACGTTGCAAAGCACGATGAACAGACGTCGTAGATCCTCCAACAGCAGTAGCTACGGCTCGTACGCTGGTACTCGGATTTCTTCTAACAGTACGCAATACGTGTTCTTCCATTCTTAGACTATGACTATGTAGTGGCCTGCCGTGACCATATCTATGATTTCGTAGGGACCCATATTGACACAAATTGCGATGCAAATTATTGGACATTCGATGGTCCGGTGTTTCTCTCTGCAGATACCTTTCCCGATACAGCCTCTGAGCCGAACTTCCATTTCCGTTTACCAAACCATAAATAAGGTGCATATGTGCAAGCTCCGCATCCGTGAAACGTTCCATACTTTTCTGTGGGCGCTTGCAGCTAAAATGACTACTGAGAGAGAGCACGTGTGCTTCTGTGAACAACGCCGCCTAGCGTCTAATGAAGGCATTCCTGACTACGGATTGTTCTGCAATTTTGATTGCTTGTGATGTCCCCTACCTCCCCTTAAACCCTTACTTCCCTTTGTCCCCTACCACCCTGGGGTATCCCTTAAATATTGGGACAAAGTTTAAGGGTTGTTAGAAGGGACGATAATTTGAAGCAAATCGCATGGGAACATTAGGGTCACAAAAGCGATGCTCATTGCTCAAGTACTACAGACACACAAAACCTGTGGTCACTAATTTAATATCCAACAAAGGTTTTGCATAATATTAAATATTTAAGAAAGGTTAAGGCGGTTGTTGAAATTTTGCCGCCTGTTGCCCCGAAAAATGCATCGAAATGATAATAACCAACTGTCGTAATAACGAACCATTCTGACACAATTTGACAACTTTGTTAATGTGTAGCTCGTCAACTATGCGTTTCCGAACCTATGTTCCTAGGTGATTCTTGCTTATTATCATCCCCTCTAACTCCCCTCAAAGTTTGTACAATTTGTTACGGAACACCCTGTATATATTTTTTCCTTTGACACAAGTCGTATTTTGCAGTGCAACCTCAAAACCCTTTTCACTTTATTTCATTTCGTTTTTTATCTTTAAACGTTTAGAACGACTCGTGTGACTATTCATTCAAATAATTTTAATTCACACTCTGCATTTTACCTTAAACATCATGCTTCATGAATCTTCTGACAAAGTTTTGTTTCACTTATGTTTTTTACCTTTAAATATCTCGAAGGAGTGGTGTGATTTCAAACATTCTGGGTGGCGCAAGTACTTTTCTTCACAAAGAAGCGCAATACTGCTTTCCTGGAAAGGGAATAAATTTTCCTTTCAATATAAAATTGGTCACAACGCGAGATTCAGTTGGCGTTCTCTGTTATTAGGAATATTTAAACTCACCGTAGTGTAAATATGAAGGCATATCTTAGAGGTGTGTGTGTAAAATTTTCGCACTTAGACTTTCTAGACTTTACAAAACCAAGAAATCCGTCTACTGGTTTCTTTAACACTAATTCAAAATGCGCTAAGTACTAGGATAAGAATATCCTTGGGCACAAACGTCATCTCCGTGAAATCAAACTCACCTTCGTCAAAAGCACTTATCTAAATTACAGCTTTTCTCAATCTTTACAACGCACAAAACCATATATTTATGGACGGGAACGCTTCGCATTCAAATCTTGGTGGGTGAGTTTTTTCTCTACTCGTTTCTTCTACAGCAGAAGACTGGCGATTTCTTTTAAAATGGAATATTAGACATGCTCTGTAATTTCCGACTTGCATCCATGATCTATCATTACCACCCTTTTTGGCGCCTTATGCTTTTGCACTTAATGCAGTTATTTATAAATTTAGTACTGCAACCACATTTTTCTCGACAAATTATGTCTACGGTCGACAAAGGGGAGAAGGGACTTCAGGGTCATGTTGAACATAGGGAGAAATGCATTTATTTTTAACGCATATCCTTTTACTCTATTTCTTAAAATGAGAAATGTATTCGGTGTCTGGGAGATTATTACTGTTTTCTCCTGCAAAATTATAATTTCTAGTATCAGTCACAATTCCTCAATCGGCGGCGTCTATGATATTTGCGTGTTATCTGTCATTTCGGATTCGTTTTTTTTTTTTTTTTTTTTTGCTTCTCATGTGGCTGCGAATTGGCACCGCAGTAGTAAATTCAACATCACTCTTAAGGAATAAAAAAACTTGGAAAATCGGATTTAAAGATATCAGTACTGATTGGTGCACTGCAAAAAATAGATGTGGTTTTTACAGTATTACAGCTAATTTTACAGTAGTAAACTGTAAAATTGCTAGCTACAGTAATAAACTGGAAAATTACTAGTTTCCCAGTTTATTACAGTGCATTTTACAGTTTTAAATTGGAACCTCTGCTGCCAGTATTATACTGTTGTTTTTACAGTATAATGCAGCTAATTTTATGGTAAAATTGCTAATTTTACAGTGATAAACTGTAAAATAGCTAGTTCTACAGTTAATTACCGTGCTTTTAGTTTTCAACTGGAAACTCTGCATCCAGTATTATAGTACTGTAAAAACAACAGCTTTTTTTTTTTTTTTTGCTGTGATGAAAAGATCAAGCATCTGGTTTGCGTGTAAGAACTACTCCGGAATTCGGTTCACATATTTATCAATATTAAAATCAGTAACTCAGTTCCAAAATATCGGTACCAAAATCAAGTTTGATGAATATACATAAAATACCTGCAAAAATTGTAACCCCGGAGCGAATTTCTCCTTTTTCTTCATTTAGAATGACGCCACATCGCCATAAGGAACTTCTTCAATGCTTTCAACAAAACATAGTAAAAATAACTTGATGCTCTTGGACGATTCAAAATCTTTTAATTAGTCATTTCTTTTTAAGCATAATGCATGTTGCAAAACTATTTCTCTTATGCCTCTTAAAAATACTCGGTTACTAATTTTCCCCATAACTCTCAAAGAATTAAAAAAAAAACGGAAAATATCATGTAAAGATAGTTTATCTACATCAGTATCCCCATTGGTGATGAAAAGATCAAGTATCTGAGAGTGAATTTCTCCGAAATTCGGTTCAATGATTCATCAATTTTAAAATTAGTTAATCAGTGTCAAAATATCAACAGCAAAAATCAGTAACAAAAATCAAGGTAGGGTGGTGATACCTAAAATACCAGTAAAAATTGCAACCCCCTTAGCAAATTTCCTCTCTTACTCCATTTCGACTGACGCTGCATTGCCATAATGAACTTTTTCAAAACTTCCAACAAAACATAATAAAAACAGCTTGATGCTATTGGATAATTTAAAGGCTTTTAATTAGCCATTTATTTTTAAGAAATAATGCATGCAACAAACTAATTCTCTTATGCCTCTTACAAATACTCGGTTAAATATCATGTAAAGATTGATTGTCTACATCAGTATCGATTAGTGATGAAAAAAATCATGCATCTGATTTGAGAAAGAGATCTTCTCCGAAATTCGGTTGAGTAATTCATCAATTTTAAAATCAATAAGTTAGTACCAAAATATCTATAGCGAAAATCAAAATCTGTGATAGTACATAAAATCCGTGGAAAAATTTCAGCCAGGATTCAAATTTCTTCTTTTACTCTATTTCTTATGACGTCGCATTACTATAATGAACTATTTCGAAACTTCCAACAAAACATAACAAAAAACTTGATGCTCTTTGATAATTCAAAAGCGTTTAATTAGCCATTCTTTTTTTTTTCTTTTTAAATAATGCATAACATAAACTGTTTCTCTTATGCCTCTTAAAAATACCCGATTACTAATTTTCAACGTCACTCCTAAAGAGCAAAATACCTGGAAAATACAACAGAATCGATTGGTGATGAAAAAAATGCAGCATCTGGTTTGCGTGATAGAACTTCTCCGGAATTCGGTTCAATTATTTTTTAATTTTAAAATCTTTAAAATCCGTCAATCAGTACTAAAATATTTGTTCCAAAATTAAGATGGGTGACGATACATAAAATACTTGTAAAAATTGTAGAGCGAAACAAAATGCTCCTCCTATTCCATTTCGTATATGGTGCCGCATTGTCATAATAAACTTTTTCGAAACTTTCAACAAAAGATAATTTTAAAAAAAACTTGATGCTCTTGAACGATTCGAAGGCCTTTAATTAGCTATTCAGTTTTAAGAAACAATGCATGCAACAAACTATTTCTCTTACGCCTCTTAAAAATACTCGGTTACTAATTTGCAACATCCCTCTTAAAGAATAAAAAACCTAGAAAATATCATGTAAAGATAGTTTATCTACATCAGTATTGATTGGTGATGAAAAAATCAAGCATCTGGTTCGCGTGACAGAACTTCAAACGGAGTCTAAGTAAATTCTGTGTTACTGTATTGATCGCTTAAAGTTTATGTATGCATCTTTGAACTGCTAAAGGTAATCATAGCTTTCGAGAAAACGAAAAGTTTCTGCCCCAGACTTATCAATCTTCAGTTCCTTCAAATAATCACATTCAGTATTTGCCTCAGTGCACTTTTTATTTGTTTGTTATGGAAATTAACATTTGTTTCTTCATCTTATACCTAAGAGGAATGGCTTTTTATATCGAAGTGGGGTTTCATTTTTTATCTATGGAAGCGGAAGATTTATTATTTTTTGGCAAAGTGTATATAAAATAATGAGTTTTAACTTCGTAACAGATTATGGAGAATTTTAAATAAAATTATCAAAAAGCATGCAAAGAGATTTGATATTTTAAGGAGTATCTGCTCATTGTTTTGTTTAAAGTTTCAAGTGGAGGAATTTTCGCTTCTTATTATGATATACATACCTTAAATTAAAAATAACTATTGATTTTTTTTTACACTTTTTCCTGTTAGATTTATGTATTAAATGCGCATTCGGTAACAGTTGCGAAAAAATATTTGAAATCTACTCAATGAAACTAAGATTCTTCTTAAATGTGATTATCATTATTATCATCATCGTCTTTTTTTTTTTGTCACTAGCCGCTTTCAGCGAGTAGATAGTTCGCTTTTTTGTAATGTACTTTTTATGCTATATTTACTATATCTTATGCCCAGATGTCGGCTTCGGCGGCTGCTTAAATTAATTTATAGGGTGGAGGAGTCGGAGTGAATCGATCATTTCTCCTCAAAGTTCGCAGCCCTGCAAAAATGTTAAATATATGCAGTAAAACACTGTTTATACGTCTCTTGATTATTTGTCTTATACATTTATACGACGTTTTCATAAAACCCATCCTATTCATTTTAATGTAAAAATGCATCGTTTATGCGTAACAAAATATCCGTTATTCTCTATTATCTCTTCTTACACACGATTAGACCAAATTTTTACTTTTAACGGAAAACGTTTGTTGTAAGTAGCTGTTTTATTATAGTTATTTTTAGAAGATACGGCTAAATTGAGTTAGTGTATTATATCAACACGGAGTTCAAAATTTTTATTACTTTTACGAAACAAACGGTTGTTTGGTAATTAAAGCAATGAACAAATATTTAGAAATTGTTAAAAGCTAGCTAACTCACAACAATCAGTCGTGTTGTTTTAACAAATGTAACATCTGCAAAGTGGAGTAGCTAGGGGTTGGCAGGAGTGGCTCTTGCCACGGGTGCAGCAGCCAGGGGGGAGGCAATTTGACAGATTTAAAAATAATAATAATAATAAATAAAAATAAGTCAAGGGAAATTTTTTTTTTTTTTTTTGTATTGGCATAAAAATGTTTTCGGAAGAATAAGAGGCAGAGGGGAAAATGAAACATCTAACGAGGAGGAACATTGGGCATAATTCAAAACATTAAAAAAAAAAAAAAAAGAAAATCAACTTTGCAATAATATTGTCTTTAAATTTGCAGAATAATCAAAACCTTCTAAATTGCTTTGGGAGGTCACAGTGACCTCCCATCAAAGCGACCATGGGAGGGGGCGCCACTTTTCTTAAGTTCGCCACGGGCGCTGGACCCCCTAGCTACGTTACTGCATCTTCACAGTCTATGCGTACTCATCCAGAGTGTTTTCTCTGAGTCTTCATGTGCCTAGCTATTTGTTATAAAGTAACTAGGCTATTATTATTGTAATCAAAAGCAGTTTTTGTCATTAAAATTGCTTTACAATTTATTTCTTACTCCTAATTCAGTATTTAAAATGAAAATCCCATCAAGAAACTTCATGCGATGAAACACATGTTTCAACTGATTTTAAATGCGCCGTGGACATAATTAGGTCTAAGAAAAATGTCTTTATTTATTTCAAAGCTCTCTCTACCCCAGGAGCTTTTTCTCAACATCAAAACGAAATCTCATTTTTCCACGACAGAGAAGTTTTTATCAAGGTCTCAGGTAGCTATTTAATCTCAGTGGAAGTTCTTTCATGTGAAGATGTGTCGGAGAGAGAGAGAGAGGTTGCAGATGTAAAGAAATTCATTCGGTACTGTTCTACTGCGTGATGAAAATATGTTACCCGCACTCATATTTTACCTGTTACTTTATTATTTTTTTCTCAAGGTTTGCTCGCTTCTGCATTGTCACTGCGTGAAAACAAAATATAGACTCAACTTGAAGCGTATTCATTTTCCAAGCAAAGTAAGGAAAACTTTTGTGGCACAGGGGGCTGGAAGGAGAGAAAAGGAAAACATAGGGATTAAACATTTAAATCATTAAAAAATGCTTGCTTCAAGTTTGCAACAATGAATTTTTCCCTACTTGAAATTTAAAAAGTAACATTTTTAGTTCCTGTATACTGGAATTTCGCTGCTACGGGAGAAAAATAAGAGCTTTCAATTGAAATCCGAAGTAATTGTTGCAGTTAATTCTGAAAAGTTTTATTTGACTTTGTTTAAGATGGAAAACGAAAGTTTCCATGATTTTCCAAGTATATTTTTCCTATTAAGTCAGATAATGCCAAGTCAGTAAAATATCTCTCATGTTGCTTTTCGCTCTATGTTTGTACTTTATTACGTTAGTAGTTAGTGCTTGATTTTACGAACTGTTTGGGCCCAAAAAAAGTTTTCAAAAAATTGAATAGCACTGTTTCAGTAAAAATCATTTTGGAACTGGTAAGTGATTTCTGTAAAATCGTGAGTTTTCGTAAACTAGAGGCGCATAAAATAAACGTCATATTATGTCATCTTGTGACGTCGCTTTTTTTTTTCGTATTTTTTGTGATTTTTTATTATAAAAAATACATTTTTAAACTAGCAGCTGACTCTCGATTTTACGAACATATTTGGAATCACTAAAAGTGTTTAGAACATCGAACAGCATTAATTCAATAAAAGGCACTTTGGAACTAGTAATCGGTTCATAAAATCGTGCATGCTTGTAAATTAGAGATGCCGTCTTAAGACATCCACAAATATTTTTTTTTCTTTTCGCATTGCTTTGTGTTTTTATAAAAAATATATACATTTTTAAAACTAGCAAGTGTTCAATTTGATTTTATAAAATTTTTTGGGGCACTGAAAGTGTTCTCTAAATAGAACAGCATTGTTTCAATTAGAGACACTTTGGGACTGGTAAACTGTTCCTAAAATTGTGAGTTCTCTTAAATTAGAGGCTTATAAAATTACGACATCCGCAAATAGTTTCAATTTTTTTTTTGCACTGCTTTTATAATAAAAATAATTTTTTTTTTCTTTTTCAACAATATAGATGTTTTCTATATATCAATTAAACTTTTGTCTCGTAGCTTTTGGGGCTAAATGCTAGTTTTCGTCGATTAGCGGAGGAGCGCAAGACGGATTGCGAAAGTGGAGGCAATGATTGGACCCGTGTGACCCTCTAAGGGGGAGCGCGAGTTTAAGGAAGACGTTTGTAGTGGTTGAAATGAGTACTAGGATAGTGGGGCCCCTGCAGGTGTGTACCTGAGTGCGAGTTTGGTAAAGTGGGAGGTCCGAAGGTCAGATTGGGAGCGAGGCCGTCCCATTGGAGCACAAGTGGCCAGGACCGGTTTTTGTTTTTGCGGCACCGCCCCTCCAGGGGAGACAATGGGAGATCGATTAAAAGCGCGCATTAATTACAGAGCGTCTGGGCAATCATCGCGGGCCTTTTTTGATTCGAGTTTGGTTTTGCTGGCGAAGCGTTAATGCGGAAGGGATTCGGAAATTCCGAGCAAAGAAAGCTTTTTATAATTAGAATTTGCGGGCTCCATCCGTAATGAAATCGATAAGAAAATTAGATAGAAAGGCGAAAAAATGAAAAGGAGCGAAAAACAAAGATTGGGGGGAAAAAAAGGAAAGCGAGCGGGCAAACAAAAGCCGGAGAAAAAACGTCGAAAGGGCGCTTTTGCCTAATGAAATGAGCAAAAACGTTGGCGGAGCCGAAATAATTAGAAAAACGCTACGTAATTAAAAATGCGTTGACGAAATCGAACTGCTGCAATTTCACACGGTATTCATTTTTGGGCACGCTTCAAAAACGGGAGCCTCATTAATTCCGGCGCCAGAGGGCCCCAATTAAGCGGCGGCCTAAGATTAATATGTAAAGAAGGGGGGACGATTATTTCCCCGAATGCCGATCCGAGCGAGTCATCTATAACGGTCTCGTCGAAAGCTCCAACGAAAGTCATTTCGGGCTCGACAATGATTTGATCGTGTTCGGGCTCAGTCTACCTCCGAATTCCAGGCGTGCCTTCGTTGTAATTACGACTTCCCGAGCGCCGATCGATGCATATTGTTCCCTGCTCCAATTGACAGCTGTAATGCCCGAATCAATAAACCTGCACCTGCGATTCTTCTGCCCGCTTTCAATTACCCCGCTGACCACTCTTCATAAGGCGCTTCATTATTTGACCGGTTCTTGTTTACGGCAATTAAAACGGAAAGTTTAAAGCGCCCTGCTTCATTTTTGTCATGCTCTCTCTCTCTCTGGACTGGGGGCGTTTTCGATTTCCGCAACAAACTTGTTTGGCGGAGGGGAGAAAAAAAGGAGCTCACGCACACTTCATTCGCCCTCCACTTTATTAACCGGTTATTTGTTTCATTTCTCGAGCCTTCGCTTTTAAAAGATATACATTATTGATTTTGCTTTTAATTTCTTTCTCCGAGCCTTAATGCGGGAAAAACAATTAGCTCCTTCTTTTCTTCAGCGAACCTTCTTTTACACTCTTCGCAATTAAATAGCCATAAGCGGGAAGACAATTTTTTGAATCTCGGAAATGAACTTTTTTTTTTCATTATTATTGCTCTTCCTCGAAGGCTGTTTTTCGAATTCTCGCAATTTTTAATTCGCCACGCTCTAATGCTCGCCTCGCTTCGGATTTGGTCTGATTTCGGCACAAAATTAGAATTTTTGCGGCGCTCGTGATTAATTATGCGTGAAAGTAAACGCCTATTCCTGACTTTAATGCCGCTTTTAAAAGCATTTCAACTAACATTCAAATACTTTTCTGCCTCTAAAACTTAATTTCATCTTCGCTTAGTTAACTTCGAGCATCGAGGAAAGTAACTTCAAATTAAGAGTACGAAGAACTCAATCTTTTTCCCTTCGCCGTCTTGAATATATAATTTAATGTTACGTTTTCTCATTTAACGCTCGCTTCCGATTTCGAATCACTGTTTTTTTACCTACCACGGCGAATACTTGCATGGACTGATTTGGAAAATTAGAAACTACCGCTTAATGTAATCACACAAATCTAAAAAAGTTATATTATAATAAAAGGCAAAGTCTCAAGGCCGTGCTTAATTTGGAGACTTAGAGCCTTTTGGGGAGGTAATGGAGCTGCCATCAGGGTCTGAGTTACCAATACCCGTATAAGAGTCCCATGAAACCCTGGAGGCCCAAGCTTTAAAACTGTTGACCAATGTTTTCAAGAACAAGAAGAGGATTCTTTATTGAATAAATACAGTAACATTATCCAAAAAAAAACTTTACGTGCCTCGATTATTTCTCAGAGAAATCTGAAACAGACTATGGCTTTTTACCGAGACCAAGCACCATTATTACACCTTAAAGGTTACCATGAAAGTTTCAGGAGATTAGAATAAGATTTCTGGAGTGTGAGCCGAACAGTTTGATATCCTTGACAAAATAAAAGATTTTATAGTAATGATAGAGCTCCAAATAAATGTTAATAAATAGATTGTTGTCTAAGATTTTGGCCAAAGCTGCTGTAAACTTAAAATATCAACAGGGTTTAAGATCGGCCAGTACCGACCCCCCTCTCCCGCCGCCCCCTGTAACCCTTTGAGCCTGGTGCCTAACCGATCTGAATACCTCGGACATGAAATCACATCCCCCATATTATGTGTGAAGTTGTTCTTTTTTCTTTTTCTTTTTTTTTGCTGTGGAGCATGGTTACCATTAAGAGGGAAAAACTGGGTAAGAAAATTTCCCACTCTGTTGAAATTAGGGTGATATTTTTAAAAAGTGAGATATAGGGTTTTTTTTTTTTTTTTTGAAACTTCATTTCCCACAAGATTACAACTTTTAAAGATAGCATATTACTACACTCGCCATTTTTGCATTGGTGGAAATTTATTAGTTTTTATATTCAAAATATGACAGAAAACTCTCTAGAACTTCATGGAATTCCCACTTACCATGGATAAGAAATATCGAGTCTATAAAAATTCGTCTAATAAATTAGGAAATACTTATTGATGAAAATTTTATTGCAGTTAATCAGCTCTTAAGAACCCACTTTTTTGCTCAAGCGTTTATATTAATTTGTTCAGAGCTTGTTAAAAGCCATATAATTTCCTTAAATGTAATACTATGCAAGTTTTAATTTTCTACGTTTTTTTTACAATTCACTCCTTTTTGGTCTGTCATTTTGTATGAACTTGTAAAATCAAAAGATTTTTCAGATTTTTGGAAAACGTTTTTTATCCCCCCTTCCCCTTTCGTTTCTTGTATTTTTCTGATAAACTTGCTTTCACTGCACAAAATTAATCACTTTGGATAGTTGTTAATAGATCACTAAATTTAATTGTAGGATATTCGTGAAATTGCAGGATGATTCTTTTCATAGTTTAGAAAATAATTAGAAAGAAAAAATATATAGCGGAAAGGAAAGGGCTCAATTTTGGCAAAATCAGGCTTTAAGAAATTGGCCGTTCCAGATTTATCAGCGGTGTCATGGAAGTGCTTTTCTTTCCTTTTTCCCTTTTACTTGTTTAGTAGCTCAATTTACCATGCGTGAAAAAATCGCGAGAAAAGCTACACAATTTTTTTGCGCGAGATTTCTTTTAAAAGCACGCGATTCTCGCAGGTCTCGCGCTCTACGGGAACCCTGCACAGTGGAGTTCAGACTTAAATTATGTTTACACAAACGATACTACGATACTTATTTGGCTTCCTCTAAAGAGGAAAAAAGGGAAATTTTCAAACAATGGGGCTCAACTTTAGATTTCAGCATTTAAGTAATGTTCGTAATCGAAAAGCTTTTGGATATTGTCATTGACCATCCCACGGCAGTTACTACTTGGGCTTGGTTTTTTTGCAAAGTGTTTTCAACCATAGCAAGACAACAACAGACGTTATTTCATAAGCTCAGCAGTAAAGTCGAAGAAAACCACGATTTGCAAAGCATATTTGAAATGTAAATTAAATCTCAGTTTCATAAGGGACTCTAAGGAGGCTAGATATATTTGTCCCTTAAATAGAAGTATCCATTTTTCGGAGGTAGATGTATGGAATGCATTGAGTTGGTTTAACTCTATCTTCATTTAAGAAAAAAAAACTATTAAGATTAAATACTGAAAATATTGTGTATCGAGATACCAATAAAAAAATCAGAATTATTTAATCTTCAAAATGCATTCTTTTAATGATTAAAGTTTAATCAAAACTTTGACAATATCAAGTTTTGTGACATAAAGAAGTTATTTTGAAGTAATTTGTTACGCAAAGATTTGCTTGATGTCATGTAATTTACAACGGAATACAATGTAAAGTAAGTTATAATTAGTGTACACATTTCAAGTTGTAAATTGCTGAAATGGAAAAGCGTGCAAATTTCAGCAGGAATTTTAAAATACATACTTAGTTAATAGACAAAAAGTGAGCTTTGATTTCCAGTAAATCCAATATTTCTTATTCATTTATACATGTTTTTTTTTTTCGGAGACTGAATCTTAAATGGAGTGTCCCTTAATTTGAGACAAATAGGTGAAGGTTCTTATTCGAAGGGACTGGGAGCAGAAAAAATGTCCATTAAATAGGGGTGTTTTTTCTTAGGAGGTGTCCCTTAAAAGACATACCGTTTGTCCTTGTTTCTGCCCCGATTGGCAAATCTAACTAAACGGAATTTCTGCTTAAAATTAAATATTAGACACGTTGCGCCACTTAGTTAGCGAAGTTTGTTATAAACGTAACGGATGAAAACACACAAGCATTTGTCTGCACTGCCTGCCTTCACATTCGGCTTTTATCGGTGGATATAACTACGTTTTTGCTTAATATTCAATTTCCGAAAAAAAAAAAAGATATGACTTGTTTGAGTTGTGGATGATCATGGGTCAAAACTTCAGGGACTAAACTCATCCTGGACAAAATTTCGAGCTGTCAAAACTTCTTACAGTCAAAACTTCGTGCGGTCAAATTTTTTGGACGAAAACATCGCGCGTGTGCTTCTTCCAGCAAATAAAATAAAAGTTCTTGAAATTAAAATACTTTAATTTTATGTTAAAAAAATAAAAACCTTTTAATTATACATATATGTTTTAATTTTAGTTTTTGTTAACAAAAATTAATAACTGTATTTTAAAATAATTGTAATGATAAATTAAGCGTTTAGAACGTTTAATTAAACGCATCGTGCGTTAAAAGTCGTTGCGTTTCGTTTGCTTTCTTTTGCTCCACTAATTCTTTAACATTTTTTCTGCAAGTATGCAATCTTTCTTTTGCTCTAAATAGCTTAGTAAAAAAAAAAAATTTTTGAGTCCTTCCGAATAATCCGTAACATGAATAATCCGATCTCTGTTAATTAAGAGTCTACTGTACGTCACGGACATATTTCTATCCTAAATTAAATATGATGAAGAGCCAACCTCGGTTTGTTGCTCCAAGTTACAGATACATACTTATATTAATTAACTGAACTACTAAATATTGCGTTGAAAGGAATAAAATCTTGAAATGTTGCTGATTAGATAACTTCGCATAAAAATATCAGAAAGATGAACCGCTTCTTATTGTACTGAATTCTTAATGACACACGTGTATTTTTGCTATATTCATCTCAAAAATTTCCCCAAATCCCTTCTAACTTTGTTATTTATTTATTTCGCTTGAAACATTTACTACGCTTTTATTGTTATCGAAAATCGAAAGGAAGAAAAGTCATAACATCCAACCATAACTCAATATTGCAGGTCATTAACTGAGAGCCCCACTGTATTAGCAAATGGACGCCTATTTGCTCACATATTTGATAAACACAGATGACAAAAATAATTCAAAGCCTTAATATAAAATCTGTCAGCCTCCCCACTACTTAGTATTCATTTTGGGGAGGGTGTAGCCCCCTCTCAGGCCCTGATCCACCTTTTCCTGACAATCCCCGAACAACCCTCCTGGGGGCTGCCCCTTACTCGCTTAATCTGATCTAGCTTTTATGGGTGTTGAGTGAATTAAATCGGTTGACACGAGAGCTTTGTCTGTAACAGATTGCTGGCTTTTCGGGAAGCTGAATTTAGATAAGATGAGAGGGATTTGCGTCTGAATGGAGACGGGAATGTTCCACGCTTAGATCTTTGAATTTAATTTACGCTGTTTTTCATTAAGAATAACAGCCGATTTCTACGTTGTAGGACCATAGTATTAAATAAGTTCAAAATTTTATTTTAAAAATTATGAACTATACTGCAAAAAATAAGTTGTTGTTTTTACAGTGTAATATTGAAAGCAGAGGTTTCAGTTCAAAACTGTAAAATCGCAATAATAAACTAAAACTGGCTATTTTACTGTTTATTACTGTACAATAGAAATTTTACAGTCTCATAATCTTAGTCGAACCTCGTTAATTTGAACACGCTTAAAACAAATTACTGCTAAAATGAACTATATTTCTAATCCCCGTTCTCCTGTTGATTGTAAACTCCATGAAAAGATTGGGTGCCATTGAATCTTGAGAGGTTGGACTTCTTTATTTACTTATAGATAAGACATCACAAGAAATATTTACATCACAAAGAGAGGAAATAACACCCAGGGCACCGGTGGGAATCGAACTCACTACCTCCGGCATATGAAGCGAAGTGTCTACCACAGGGGCACAGAAATCTATGAATCTTAGAAAGTGAAAAAGAGATTTTCTGTTAGTTAAGAGGAAAAAAAAAAAGTGGAATGTTATTTTTTGAGTGCACGCCATTTTTGTTGTAAGAAAAAGACGGAGAGGTTACCACCGATTAGGGACAGGCCGCAGAGAGCCTTATTAAGTCTTTGCAGCGTTCGGAGCAGGGAAATTCTTTTCGTTTTGTTTTGCCGCCTAGAAACAACACCAGCAAAATAAAGAGGTGAGACAGATCCGTTATTTTAGCGCCGTCTTACGAAAAGAGAATTTCCACCAGAGAAAGATCTGTCATATTCCCTCCACCTTTAGTCACGCAAGGTGTACGCTTGCTTCTCTTCTTCAGTTTTCAGTCACGTTCTAATGTGCTTCTTCCACCTTCTGCCGCAATCTTTTCAAAAGCTAGTGGTTTTTGTCTCGCACAGATCTCGTTTGAGATCAGTTTTGAGGAAACAGAGTGTGTAAAGAAAGTGTAATGATGTTCGAGAGCTACTGCCGGCACGAATTTGAGCAGAAATTTCAGCCTCCATCTCCCCTTTCTGTCAGTTCAAATTCAATTTTGCCGCCCAGCCTCAATTTCGCTTCAGATGTGATCAAAATAAAGTGTGTTTCAAATTAAATATTTCGGGATGGAGAATCGGGGGTGTTCGGGGGTTTGCTTTCTCTTCGTGTAAAAATTTGAGGAAGTGGAATTAGCTTTCTTCTCAGAATCAAAACTAGAATGGTAGTATTCAATCTAAAATTTCTTGCGTTATTAGTTTTTGCTTTCGGACAGACTAACAAAGAAAATTTTTCTCTGACAGCAGCAACTTCTTTTACATAAATTATTCACCAGTATTTGTTCTTTTACCTAATCTTCTTATCGACCATCACTCACAATGTCAGCCGAAATATTTCCAACATTCTACTTCAGACATACACTTTTACCAACATTTACTATGAAATATTTATATCTATTCAAATTCAATGTTTTTGAACTGTCCAAACCAGCGATCATATCAAATAGAAAATACTTTATGAATGTGTTCTACATCAAAAGTGCTTTCTCACAAAGTTTGTTCTGAGAAAATCTGTTAGCTCAGAATTCTTTTTTATGGATTCACATTTTCTTCGACAGCTTGAGACTATGTTTTGTAAGCATTATACATGCTTTTTAGAAAACTTAGTACTTTTTAGAACAACTTTCAAAACACTTTTAAAGCATTTGTTTCATTCAGCACACTTTTTGGAACGCTTTTAAAAACGTTTTCGAGCAGTGACATACGTCCTTTTCTTTTAGAATACTTTGCAGCACCAGACTTTTTTTTGACAATTTTTAAAACCCTTATAGAACACTCCGTTGTTGTAACAGTAGTTTTTGCGGTTAGTTTTACAACAATCTCGGAAGGCAGCTGTCGACCACAGCCAAGCAATGGACGGTTTTCGACCAGGGAAGGCCATTTTTTTACGGCATTCTCAACACCATAGCTGACTACGATTCCCAGCAACAAAATTTCTAGTAGTCTCATGTTAAGATATTCTATTGACTGGAAGTTAAAGTAAGCTGTTGAAATTACGTTTGTACGAAAGAAAACGATTATTTAACAAGTGTGTCGAAACATGCTCTAAATCTATTCTCAACTGTGTGTTTCCAACTCTTTATATTTAACAAATATCATAATCGGGAGCCGAGACATATCCGGAACAGATTCGGGCTACATTTCAGTACTTTCTTTTTAATGGAGCACGTTCGAGACACATACTACACTGTAAAAAGTGAATGTTGTTTCTACAGTCTAATACAGCTAATATTTTATGGTAATAAACTGTAAAAATTGCTAATTTTACAGTAATAAACTAAAAATTCCTAATTTTACAGTAATAAACTGTAAAATTGCTAATTTTATACTAATAAACTGTACGATTGCTAATGTTACACTAATAAGCTGCAAAATTGCTAGTTTTACAGTTTATTACCGTGAATTTTACAGTTTTAAACTGGAACCTCTGCTGCCAGTATTATACTGTTGTTTTTACAGTATAATACAGCTAAATTTTAAAGCAATAAACTGTAAAATTGCTAACTTTGCAGTAAGAAACAGTAAAATTGCTAGTTTTACAGTTTATTACTGCGCATTTTACAGTGTAGTGTTACACAGTCAGATAATTAGAACACTTTTTTTCTGAATTGAAGTATTCCAAACATGTTTCCAATGTGTGCTAGGAATTTGCAATCTGCATAGTAAAATTTTGAAAAATCAGCAGAAACTTTTTTTTTTTTTTTTGAGTTTTTTTGAAGCAATTTATTTATTTTTCTGCGCAAAACCAGAATATTGGTCTCACATCCTATGAGAGACCCATAAAAAAAAAAAAAAAAAAAAAAAATCTTGAAAGCGTTGCACGTTGCATATAAGTCGCAATCGCAGAACTTCAGAGAAGTTACTTCCCGTTTTTATCATATTTTTTCACCATACATTCAAATATATAATTAAAACAAGAAATGTATTCTTATAATGTAGAGTAACAGTAATGTTTGTTTATACTTGCACTAAAATTTACACAAATTTCGTATCGAACAGTGATATTTTTAAATAACGCTGCCTCAGAGGTATGTTCAATTAGCTACTCAAAAGGAATACGTAGTTCAGGTTTCTTTCTTTCTTTTTTTTGGAAGAAATCTTCTGACATCAATCCATTTGGTAATTAACTGTAATAATCACTCCCTTTCGAAGACAGTTAATTCTACTCTTGATTTCTCCATTCTGACATCCCACAGCAAGTAGATACAAGATTCAAGAATGTCAACAAATGAGGTAGAAAATGCCGCGATCAGTGTAATAGGCGATACATGATCTGCATGCCTAGTTGACTAACCCTGTGGTTGAGACACTCTGGTAATTTTCGAACGTGAATGCCAATTTTAACTTCGCGGCATCTGATCCTTAAAGACGCTGTTAACAACATCGGCTTCCGTTGGCGGTTAATAGTCTTACAGACTTCTCTCCCTCTCTCTCTGTTTTTATTTAATTATTATTTTTTTCCTGCATTGCAAAAAATAAGTTGTTGTTTTTACAATATAATACTGAAAGCAGAGGTTTCAGATTAAAACTAAAAGCGCTGTAATAAACTGTAAAACTAGCTATTTTACAGTTTATTACCATAAAATTAGCTGTATTATGCTGTAAAAACAACATTCACTTTTTACAGTGTGTTTCTCCTATACTTGAACAATCTTTTTGAAGTTATCGGGCTACTTTGAATTGAAGTTAAAGCTGCTATCTCACATTGGAAAATTCGTTTAACCCAACTTGCCAATTCAACTGTAGCGTCAAGTTTTTATTCAACTTACCTGCCAGAAATAGCATAACACATGCGGGTGTTTTCTGGCTGAAGTTGACTGGAGAGTAGAAGTTGAGGTTGAATTAAGCTTTAGGCATATATCACAAACTCTACTATGCCACCTGTCATAGACTCTCTAGATTTTGCAGTGCTTAAATGTAGGACAATGATAAATGAATATCTAAAGTATGGGGAAAAAAATACTTTTGAGCTATCGATTTGTAGGTTTGCAAATGCGACAACGCTAAAATATCTCTCATTCGTTTCTTTGCAGAAATATATCTGTGTTTGAATTTTTATAAAGGGTGTCAAAAACTTGAATAAGATTTGAATTTCATATATTTATTTAGTGTTGGCAAAACCAAAAGAGAAAAAGACCCAGTTTGACGGCTGACAATTAAAGGTTAGCACCAAGGGTGCACAACCAAGCGGAGAAGGGAGAGGGTATGGCACCTACTGCATCATTGAAAATTTTTAAAAGCTTTTAGGGTTATTTTTTATTTGGGGAGGGGGGGAGGCTTTAATACTTAGAGCATTGGAGCATTTGATGATGGGATGCACTTTTGCTCTTGGAAAGATGAGAACCCCTTGTTAATAAAATTGAAGCCTTACGAGAAAGAACAACGCGTTTTCATTGCTGAACAATCCAGTTGCTGCATAAGGAATTCTCATCCGCTGATCCGGCAGACCGCCACCACCGGGCAGCAGAAAATTTGACCGCCCCCCATGATGATCTTCCCCTGTCTGCGTTATGAAACTTCCTGGTTCAAAAAATAGCAATAGTAACAATTTAGGCTATTTTTGATTATTACTTTTCATAATTAGTGATTTATCTTAAAGGTTCATTTATTAATTACATAATTTTTACATTAAAAAAGTGGTTTAAGCAAATCATTATAAAATCGTACAATTAATTTTGTAAGTTATTTAACAGTTTTTTTTTTTTTTTTTCAAAATTTACCGTTCCGCGTGTCAAAAAAGTTGAGAAAACTCTTAGAACAAGTGATGTAAAACCATCGGATTTCTTTTCACGGCAGGCGCGGATCCAGAGGGGGGGTCATGGGGGTCATGACCCCCCCCCCCCCCTTAACCGACCAAATATAGCAAAAAATTGCATTTTTGGGACTTATTTCACGAAAAAACTGCCAAAATCCCCCATTTTTGCACAAAAATTGCACTTTGACCCCCCCCTTTCCGAAAATGACCCCCTCCTTAACCAGAAGCTGGATCCGCCCTTGTTTCACGGAGTTATTTGAAGTCAAAGGTCAAGAAGATCACATCTGCTATTCCATACACTACAAAAAAAGCTGTTGTTTGTTACAGTACAATAGGCAGCAGAGGTTAAAGTTTAAAACTGTAAAAGCACAGTAATAAACTAAGAATAGGCTGGTTTACAATATATTAACTTGCAATTTTACAGTTTATTACTGTAAAATTAGTAATTTTACCATAAAATTAGCTGTATTACACTGAAAAACAAGTTTTACACTGGCAGCAGAGGTTCCAGTTTAAGACTGTAAAATGCACTGTAATAAACTGTGAAACTAGTAATTTTAAAGTCATTACTGTAAACTAGCAATTTTAGTTTACTACTGTAATATTAGCAATTTTAAAATTTATTACTGTAAATTCTATTTCTTACAGTATACATGTAGCCCTATCTACGTACTTTGCTAAAAGAAAAAAAAGATAAATAGATGAATAAAACGAAAGTTTTCCTATTTAATTAAAATCTTGCGTAATTTTTGGGACACATTTTATAATTTATAACAACACAGGATATTCAAAATGTTACAGAATATTTTATAATTTCAAGGAAGTATCTGGATTGCGTTTACTATCACGGATTGAAAATTGAAAGAAAAAAAAACAAGAGACAAATTTATTTACTTTTCATCATGTGTGGTAATTTAATATGTCATTTAATTTGTGAGGTAAATAAAAAAGATGTGCAACATAATATCCAGCAATACTAAGGAAAGCAGTCTTCAGTTTAAAAAATAAATAAATAAATAACAAATCCTTTCTTATTACGAGTATACGTTGTTCAACAAATGAAAATTATATAAATAGCTAATCCATTTTGTAAAATAACGACATAGCTTCAAACAAGTGTCATGAAAATTTGGAAACATTATAAAGCTGCTTTGTTAGACCTAATATTTAAAAAATGAGCTATTGGGGAGAAAGAGGGAGGGGGTGTATGATAAGATAGTCGATAAGTGTCTTAAATGTATTCAACATAACGCGAAATCTGTTTTAGATGCGAGTACAACGCTTTAAGTTTTGAAGCTAAAGTATGGTCAAAAACGCTGAACGAAATTCTATGCTTTATTCCATCAAATTTCCTTAAATAAAGTCTTTAAACTTCAGTTTCTTATTTACGGTTTCTAAAACTTGCATCGAACCTCATTTGAGAAAACAAACTACTCCTACTATCCGTCCATGAAAACCACGCCTAGCACTCGGGAACTATTGAACTATTCCACTTAAAAAAGGGGTCATGGGTTGTGAGTGAGAACTTTCCGAAGTTTTCAATTTAAAACTTGCATTTTTGCTATTCTTTTGACATATTCAAGTGAACTATGTATTTGAAATTAGCATCGTTCTACGTTGTTTGATACGACTCAAAATGCTTCTTATTATTATTCCCCTTTTTATACCTATCACCCCTATTTTGGTAAGATCAGAGAAGACCTGACGCATACGTAAATACGCGGAAGATTTTACCTAAGAAAATCAGACAGTACTAGGTAACAAAACATCGTTTACAGACAAAAGATCACTTTTCTTTTAACAGTGAAATATCATAAACATTGTTATGCGCAAAGGGCCCCAATAAAAACCTGATGGTCCGTTTGCTCGTTACACTCTATAAAATGTTTCACACTATTAATGATTGTCAAGTGCGATTGAATATGATACATTTTTAACGCCTCTACAAGCGTATTTCCCGCATTGAAAATCGGAAATGCGTCTCAAGACTTAGTCAAGCGTAGTTTCACGCTTTGCATTTACACGTATTGTATTTTAAATAAAATTTTAACATGTAGTGGAAGTTGAAAAAAAAAAAAAAAAGCACCTGGAATTTTAAACAACATCCAAATGTAAAAATTCGAAATAGCAACCATCTATCCTTCCCCAGCCATCTTCCATTTCGCTTCTAGAAATTTTTTCTTCTTACCTTCTTTTTAAACATTTTTTTTTTTTTTTTGTAATTGATTCCCGTATTAATCAATATATACACTACTATTGATCATCCTTTCGTACATTTCACTTCTCTAAAAAATTGCAAGAAGAAATATTAAATTTCTAATAAAAGGAGTGCAAGAACCTTTTATAGTTTCCAGAAGCTCAAACGAAACTAGCTTGCAATTATTTGAAAATGGTCAAAATCTCGTAAAATGGAATTGAAAAGAAGTGCAGAAGCTCAGCTTCCGTGTATGCTCCCATGCAAATTAAGCACTGGAAAGGTGTATTTCCACTCCTTGAAAAAAGAAAATAATAATTGCAATATATCTGTAATTTATACACTGAAAAAAATAAACTGTTGTTTTTACAGTATAATACTGGCTGCAGAGGTTCCTGTTTAAAACTGTAAAAGTTCAGTAATAATCTGTAAAACTAGCTATTTTACAGTTTATTACTGTAAAACTAGCAATTTTGAAGTTGATTACCCTAAAATTTGCTGTATTATACTGTAAAAACGTCTATTTTTTGCAGTGTATATACATATAAATTTAAAATAGCAACTGTAACAGCCATAAAACAAGTTTATGCTATTTTCACTAAGAAATTATTCCCTGCTCCTGCTTCGTTAATTTTCTGAAATTCACCTGGCTCCATCTTCCTCCACAAATGTTAGACCAACAAGTTATCCCAAAATGTGGTACCGTTTTAAAAATGTGGAGCTGTTGAAACCCCGGTCGAAACGCTAAATCAGCATCCCGTTTATCACAAGATATATTAGGAAGAAGACCCCCTTTCATAAATTAGCGACCCTATCAGAAAGATGAATTCTCACTTTCCGAAATTAGACACTAGAATGGAGAGTAAATTTATTTTTCTCTTCACTAAGCACCTATTCAAAAGATGATCTTATGCTTGCGCGAAATAGATCGCTCTCTCTTTATGTACAGGTTACGTTGTGAAGTTTTTCTAATGCAGTAATTGAAGTGTTTGGAGGATGAAGGGGCTATGTTACGTTACTCTTAAAACAACTCTGAGCAATGGTAAGCAATGGATTCATGTAAGCAAATAAAACTTGGTACATCAAAAAGTAGATGTCATTAGAATAATTTCATACGCATACGAGCACTATCGACAAAACCAGAAAACAAAAAAAGCTGCAACAACTGCAACAATTAAACTTTGAAATTTAATCACTCGCAATTTCAGTTTGTCACATAACCCCTTCATTTCCCAAGACCTTTAATTATAATTTAATCCTTTCTTCATAAACATGCTCAGGATTTAAAAGACTAAGAATTTAAAATACGTAATTTTTTTCTTTATCACAATTAGTAAATTAAGTTTATGCATTTGTCATTCTTGACTCTTAGCATTTCCAAAAAAAAAAAAAAAAAAAAGTACGAATTTTTTTGACGAAGTTGGTAACGTAAGTTACTTCATCATTCCTCAAATGGTTGATATTACTTATATTACGGTTCGGCAGAAATTAAAATTTTAGGAGCTAAGGAAACTTTTTAGTAGCCTGAAAAATTATTTCTCAGAGTACTGTGAAAGAGAGAAGTAGGAGAATGTCGGCTTTCACCTGTGATTCGCCGGAAATTTTTGGTCTTTCGCCGATGTGTAAAGCCCGGTAGCAGAAACAGTGCGGTGCTGCGATATTCGTCATAGATTTAGGAGAAAGTTCGCAAATTATTTCTTACGGGAGGAAAACAAAATTTCAAAATAAAATAATGCAAAAAAAATAATAATAATAATAAAAATAATTTCATTTAATGAAGATTTGTATAATATTTTCTGGGATATAATCAAACACGGGTAGCATTTACTAGTATTGGCATATTATTTTGAAGCATTTCTCGGTCCTGATTTAGATTTTACGATTAATCTAATGTCGGATTATCTAGCAGACAGTTATTTTTTTATCTTTAATCTGCGTTGCAGACTGATGAAATTGACTGCGTTGAAGACTGATGACGCATTATTAAAATTTAATTATAAAAAAAATACAGCAACTTTAACTAATTTCGTCTACAAAAATCAATTAGTAAACAATTATAAATGTTTTGCCGGTATTGTAGTGCGTGAGAATAAATCAGTTAAAAATAACATTGCGTTTTCGTAAACCAGGATTTTCTAAAACTTTTTATTTCTTTTCTTTTTTTTTTTAGTTTTGTTTATTTATTTATTTTCTCTTCAGTTGTGTCACTTTTGTAGAGGTGCGAAATTGTCTCCAAGTCATTTGCGACGTTTTTTTTTCCTTTTGTTTTTAAGTATTTCTGCTTTTGTAAAATTACGATCCGATGATCTAGTTTGAGCAAGAAAATCAGAGATTTCTTATCAACACATTCTATGAATCAGGATGTCTTCCCACAGTGATGAGCGCGCCATCTATTTGCAGATCTACTTACTAATTAAGCGCGTAGGGAAGAAAAGCAATATTAATCTTCCCAGTAAGAAAAAATTACGTTAGAAAATTTAAAACCGAAGCCTTTCTTCGTCGAACGAAAAACCGTTATGTGTTTTCTCACCTTGGTCCTCCTCCTATCTCACCTTCTGTTTAAGTAGAGCAACAAATTTTCATGTATAAATTCGAATCAAGAAAAGACATCTCGCATTTCTTCTCCATGCACTCTTCAAATGCAAGTACTATTATTGTCAAACAATTACTCACCAAAGTAGCGACAAGAAACCCTTACCAATGTTTTATTTCTGGCAAAATATATACTTTCTTCTGGAAGCTCAAAATGACTGTTTGGCGAACACCGTTCTATTTTTTAAAGCTCACGATTTATGTTTTGCATTTTGTTTGGACTTTGCAGGAGAGCCCCCCCCCCCCGGATAGATATTCAAAACACTCATAATATGCATTTACTTCAGAAACAGAATTAAAAAAAAAATCAGTATATTTTAATGATGAAATTTCAGTTTAAACATTCTTTCAGAATGAAAAGACACTGAAAATTTGATTTCTTTTTCCAACTTTTCTGTCACAATTTTTTGTTACGCTTATTAAAAAATCAAAAAAGTGATAATGTAACTACCCATTTTCATATTTTAAGCGAACTACTTGACTTAACCACGTTCGAAAAACAAATATACTCTGATGCGACGAATAAACGAACTTCGAGATCGTGTTCTTGAAACGATACGTTCTCATGTTAATATTTCATCACAATATACTCCGTGTTTTATTTTTATTTTTTGGTTAAAAAAAAAAAAAAGAGGAGAGATTTCCTCAAAAATTAAGAACTTTTATTCTCGAAAATTTTTTTTATTCTCTGAGAGTTTTTACAATTTCTGTAGAAACGTCGAAATTATTAGTTTTCAATTGTGAAAATGTTTTCTGTTACTTAATACAAGTACAAACAGTTGTAAACAGTTCGCTTCATTGATAACTTCTGTTCCTTACAAGCAATCAACTTAATTTTGGTAATCTGAATAATTATTATGCATCAAATAGGAGGAAAAAAAACCCGCCTCTAATTATTTGTTGCTGCAAGCAGAGATTGCAGTTACAGGGAGTTTTTCGTGGTTGGGATCGTATTAACTAAGTTATTAAAGTTTACATGTTGCTACAATTGAGTTAAATTAAATCTAATATTAAATACCGTGAACGCAGGCTATACTTTGCTCACTCAATGGGGTCCTTCTTTGGCCCAAACTTTTAAAAAGATACAACGCTCTCTGCTAACATTCAAACAGTAGTTTTTAAATTAATTTGAAGAGTACTGCGTACTAGGGGCTACTCTCTAGTGGATACTGTCGA
Organism: Uloborus plumipes; assembly: GCA_038373865.1. Lineage (NCBI taxonomy): Eukaryota > Metazoa > Arthropoda > Arachnida > Araneae > Uloboridae > Uloborus > Uloborus plumipes. The sequence continues at coordinate 16,600 of JAXGGA010003272.1, read as the reverse complement.
AACTAATTAAAAGACTGCTATCTGTAGGTTAGCAGAAAGCGTTGTATCATTTAAAAACTTTGGGCCCAAAGAAGGATCCTAATGCCAAAGTAGCCAGCGATTGCGCTTTTTTTTTCAATATAAAATACTAAGTTAAAGAGATAATAATTCAACAAAATGAAGGGAATCTGTAGATCTGACATCGTCTTCGTACAATTCGTAAATTTCTATGAACTGCAAGGGAAAAAAATCGTATTATTAGCCGAAATTTATTCCGTATAGGATAATACTGACATCTGGTGTAACCTTATACACCAGATATATCGGTTAAATTACTTCATAGTACTGGAGGCAGCAACTGCTGCCACCGTATTTATGGAGTAAGGTAACACACATTTTTTTTAGTGAGGTAGGTTATCTTTAGAAAACCTGCACAAACAAATACCCGCTGAGTCCTCTAAATGTAATTTGAAATCATTTACAAAGAAAAATCGTACAAAATATTACATTGTGTGCTGAATTATACACACAAAAGCGTAATTTACATCAAAATATAATCTTACAAAAAAGAGGAAAAATGAAGAACTTCGTTGTTTTCATTTGCTTAAAAGCAGTATTTATAGGGTAAATGGAAGCACCTAAATTGCACATCGAAAACAGCTGGGAAGGTGAAATTCACAAATAAATGTTTTTAGTATTGTACCACATTTCAAGTAGAAAACAGTTACTTCGCATTTGTAAACATGCTGGAGAGGAAAATAAAAAATCACAAAACATTTATAAAACAACTTTTTTTTTTTTAGTTTTAAATTTGACGCTGCACAATCGTTTAGAAACACTCGAAACCTCCAAGAACTTCTTCTATTTGTTATTTAGCCTTCACTTAATTTTAAAAATTACCACAATTTTTGCAATATAGAGCTCGTTTACATTTATCCCATGTTTCTTTTTACCCCAAACGACCCTACTATTTTTTAAATTTTGTAAATAATTGCTGCAATGTATAGTAAAACATTTTTCAGCGTACAAGCCAACAGTAACGAAGGAAAGTAATCTAGGAAGTTGGTTAAATATTTCGGTAAAGACGAAATTTAGATAACTTTAGTAAAATGCAATAACAATATTGATGATGCTAAACTTTTGATTGCGTCTGAATTTTTTATTATATTCTAAAATATTGCAAAAGTATTCTACAGTTAGTAGAATCTCTTATACGCGTAACATTTCGTATGAGATTGTTTGATTTCCACACTGAAAATTGTAATGTCACTTTAATGTCGTTTAATTTCCGAACAGAAAAACATAACTCCACATTAAGGTTATGTAGGGGAAGGGTGGGCATAGTGGCCACTGCGGGTAAAGTGGCCACTTGAAGTTTTCTTCTCTATGTAGTGCTGCAGCTTAGCAGCAATAGACTCAACGACTCGCCCGGCAGCCGTTGTTGTTGTGTTATAGCTTGGTGCCCTTTAGACGCAAACTCACGGAGATATCGCAATTTTTTTACTTTTTCGACCCTCTGATGTTAGGTAAGTGCATCACATGTTTCGTTTTAGTTTATTGTACGACTAGGTGAAGTAAATTTTTCATCAATGGTGCAAACGCACCATTAAGCTATCTTTGAATTCATGTATGTCTCAACAGTAGATACAACAACGGGTTGTACGTGAAATATTGTTCCTTCGAAAATGGCGCTAGAGGGCAAAGTGGCCACAGCCGTGGCCACTTCGATTGTTAGATTCGAAACGTCGATTGTTTTTTCTGTGGTGATTGTTACTCGAAATCTAAGGACAACGAAGGCTGGATTGGATGTTCTGGATGCCTCAAATGGGCTCACGAAGTCTGCACAGGAGCCGAAGAGGAGGACGATGAGTTTATTTGATTTAATGTAAATACCAGTGATTTCATAACTTTCACATACTTTTAGTAATGCCTATTTTTGTTTAAAACCCTAATACAATTGTTCTGAGTTCTGAAACTAAATGCGTTTCATTTTTTCCATACTATCTAAATCTATTTAGGCAGTGGCCACTTTGCCCTACCTAGTGGGGCAAAGTGGCCACTTTGACAGCTTTTGGTAAAGTAGAAATTTTGTACAAATAAAGTTTAAAAATCTAGTTGTTTATATTTTTAATCAGGTCTAAGTAACCATACTAAATGTTGAAGGGATTTATAAAATGTTTCAATAAAGTTTAGGGGTGGAAAAAAATAGATGTTTCTTAGGGTGGCCGCTAGAGATGAGTTCGGGCTCACTTTTGAAGTCCCGAGCCCGCCCAAGCCCGAGAATTTTTAATCCGAGCCCGACCGAGCCCGAGTGATATTGTCTTGTTTTGAGCCCGACCCGGCCCGAGCCCGAGTGTATCAAACATCAATATATATTTTTAATTTCCACTTAGGTTGCACTGCCATATGGTATATCGTAATAGCAATTGCAATATATTATAAGTGGGTGCTATCTTTTTGAATATTTATTATTATTATTGTTGCCATTAAGAAAAACTGTTCTCACGCTCTTTAAGTACCCCAATATTTTATTCCATGAACGTTGTATTTGTATAAAAACTGACTATCTTAATATGAGATCGAGCCCGAGCCCGTCCGAGCCCGAAAGTTGCTTGAAGTTATAGGGCCCGAGTCCGCCTCGGGCTCGGGTTCGGGCTCGGGCTTTCGGGCTCGGGCCGAGCCCGGCTCATCTCTAGTGGCCGCTATGCCCACCCTTCCCCTAGACTGAACAAAAAACACAGCACCGCCAGTTTCTAATGATTAGTGTTGTGACCGCCAAAACGACTTTCAAATTCAGTTTTAGTTGAGAATTCCAAGCTTGTAGACATCCAGAACATAAAAATGATGCATGATTATTGTAAAAATAGCTTTTTGATGCAAAAATTCCCCCCCCCCCAGCGGCAGAGGTTTTTTCGTTGAAGTTGGAATAAACAACGTTAAAAAAAACTAAAATAACAGCTCCACTGCGAAAATGAATGTTATTTTTATAGTATAATACAGCTAGTTTTATAGTAATAAAGTATAAAAATTGCTAATTTTACAGTAAAAAGCTGTACAATTTCTAATTTCCCACTACTAAACTGTAAAATTGCTAATTTTACACTACTAATCTGTAAAATTGCTAACTTTACAGTAATAATCTGTAAAATTGCTAATTTTAGTTTATTGTCGTTCCTTTTAAAGTTTTAAACTGGAACCTCTGCTGCCAGTATTATACTGTTGTTTTTATAGTATAATACAACTAAATTTTACGGCAATAAACTGTAAAATTTCTAACTTTACTGTAAGAAAACAATTGCTAGGTTTAGTTTATTACTGTGCATTTTGCAGTTTTAAATTGGAACCTCGGCTGCCAGTATTATACTGTAAAAACAACATTTTTTGCAGTGCCTCATATAAAAAGAAAGAAATATTATAGTATTTTCCAAGAGTGATTTTAGAGTTTCTGTTGAAACTTTGGAGGGGAGGGAATCGCTTGCTGAGTAGTACGGTTAGCAAATTAATATTAAAGCATATTGCCAAAAACATTTTTACTCGTCTCGTTAACCTTAGCGGGAAATCTTCTATCTTTCATCACGTATTCAACGACAAAAACATGTCACACTTCAAACAGAAAACCTTTGCTATCCTACACTTTCCATGACAAGGACTCAATTTTTATGGACACATATTTATGTTAGTTCTTTTGATGCATCGATGAACAAAGTGAAGGGAATGCTTGTCATTTGCAGTCATATCGATCAAAGGGCCGCCATATAGAGTAGCGTGTAAAAGACCGGACATTGTTTGCAGTCCATTCATCATAACGTCGATAGCGTGGATCGACATCTCCTTATGGAATGATATGTTTCAATCTGGGACACTCTTTTTTTTTTTGGCTCGTCACTTACCAGAAACGAAGAAAAGATATTATTAAGCTGCTTTGAGAAAGCGTTTATGATAAAAACTAAATACCGTTCACTGTAAAAAATGAGTTTTGTTTTTGTAGTATAATACAGATAATTTTATAGTAATAAACTGTAAAAGCTACTAATTTTGCAGTAATCAACTGTAAAATAACGAATTTTACAGCACTAAACTGTAAAATTGCTCATTTTACAGCAATAAACTAAAATTGCTAATTTTACAGTTTTATTACCGTGAATTTTACAGTTTTAAATTGGAACCTAGGCTGCCAGTATTATACTGTTGTTTTTACATTATAATATTGCTAAATTTTACGGCAATAAACTGTAAAATTTCTAACTTTACACTAAGAAACTCTAAAATTGCTGGTTTTACAGTTTAGTACTGTGCATTTTACAATTTTAAATTGGAACCTCTGCTGCCTGTATTATACTGTAAAAACAATGGTTCATTTTTTGCAGTGTTCACGCTTGATTTTATGAACTTTCTTATAAAACGAAAAATGTTTATGAAATCGAAATTTTGTGAAATTGAATACAATATTTTTTCAATAAAAATTTTTGAAATTGGTAAGCTGTTAGTAAAATCATGATAGTTCAAAAATTAGAGGTTCGTGAAATCAAATATTCACTGGATTAAAAAGTTTTGCAGCTTTTGTAAATCTTTTAATTTTCCGAGAGACGCAGTTCAGTTATCTTGCAAATGAGGATAAATACTTTTGTAACTCTTATTAAATGTATACCTTCGTGCGATAATTCAAACACGTTATAACAATTAAGTAATAAGTTGCAGCTCCTAAGCCAGGGCTAAGGCAGAGTTAAATTTATTACTGTGTATTACATGTTATAATAAAGGTTAAACTTGAATCAATACTAATAAATTTGCACATTCATGCTTCCTGGTTTCAATTAATCCTTTATCAGCAATAAAAATAGTTTATGGATGAAAAGAAATTCGAAAAAAGCCACTATCGCTGAAACTAAAATCGATGAATTAAAAAGCACTGTAACAACGTTAAAATTGCACAAATAATAAAAATTAATGACAAGTGTTTTAGTGTTTTCAAATGAAAGAGTCCTTTTTCAATAAGAAAAAAAGGAAGAAAAGGAAAAGGAGCTTATGAAAAAACATCCAGCAAAAGTCCCGATTTACTTAGAGGATCATTCCATACAAATGTCAACCTCAGCCGAAGAAAAAAAAATACCGAAGTGAAAAAAGTATTAAAAAAATAAATAAAAAAAAATAATAAAAAGTGAAAAAGTATTGTAATTATCACTGAGATTAGCCATAATAAATAGTTTGTAGTGTGTTTACTGCTTGTTATTCGATGGTTACGTTAGTCACGTTACGTTAGTCACACTCCACCTTGAGTAAAAGTGACACTTACGACTAAAAAAAAATAAGATTTAATAAATGTGTTTTATGTTTTTAAAATCCAACTTTACACATTTTTCAAATATATCATCCAATTTTTAACACTTGCTTAACTTTGAGAAATTTTCGCCTCACAACATGAGCATTAATTTCCAGGGTTGCAAAAATGTTACGTTAGTCATGCTGCTATTTTGGTTGAAAAATTATCTACTGTCAGTAATTTTGCTTTAAATTCTTAGCAGAAGTGATACATAGATACCATGTACATTGTAAATCCACCAGCATAAGTAAAAAATATTTTTTATCCTTTAAGTTACAAGTAAAAACAGTTACAAAATCAGCTCTGAATGTTACGATAGTCACTATGGAATGACCCTAGAGGAGTTTTTTTTTTTTTTATTGCTTTTGTCGGATGTCTCTTCATTTTGATACACACTTTTTTTTTTTTTTTGCATTTTGAAAGGGATTCCGTATTGCCCCGAAACATATGTCTGAAGTTATTGCAGACACGTGTTATTGGAAGTAGAAAAGTTGATACATTTGTGAATTTAAGAAAATCGAAATTTTGACTTCGGTCCCCTTCTCTATTTTAAATAATCAGCAGCTTTCCAGTTGCATTGTTAATACAAATACGTTCTTGTCCTAAATTTTAAAATTTTATGTTATGGAGTGAGCTTTTTCAATAGAACTCCTTCAACTTGGAACGTGTCAATAAAATTACATTTGAAGGATAGAGAAAAAGGTACATCTTTTAGAAATATTTATATTACATCCCTTACATCCTTAACTTTTATATCTTTGAAACAATTTAGAAACAGATGCGAAACCTAAGGTTAATATCAGAGCTATGTGAATATGTCTCATACTGCGTTGAAGTTAATCTGCATTTACTTCACTTAGTTCAGACAAAAAATTATACTATAAAGATTTTGTCCAAAACGTCAAAGAAAAATAGCCCTACATGTTATAGGGACGTTGAATAATTTCCAAAACTATAGTTGGAAAACTTATTGCAATTCGTATTGCAATTCGTATACAGTTTCATATTGTAATTTAAAGTGTGATAAGCGTCTTTAAAAATAGTTCTATTTGTGGGCAATAGAAATAATATTGAAAACTTCTACCTTAAAGTGTAAAAAGTGACCTGTAAAATAAAATCATAATGGCTTTTTTTTTTTTTTTTTTTTTGCTCGATGGGGAGCTAGGAGCGATTATAAGTGGAAAAATCAGACAACCTCTTTGACAATTTTTTCAAAATGACACGATGTCTTTTACTTCGCAGCGGTAGCAAAATTGCAATGAAAATCAGTAAAGTTGTCAGTAACAGCAAAGTTGTTAAGTAAACACTAAAGTTGTAAAGTAATTGCAACAGTAAAATTGCACTATCAAAACTGATTGCAATTGGTTTGTGATCAAAATTATTCAGAGTAATTGTTTTTTGAATACAGAAAATTGTAGTGCAAGTGAATCTAACCAACAGAAAAATAAAATACTAAAACGCACTTGTTATTTCCTTCTCACCATAAGTTACTTATCATTAGATTGAAGAACGAATAAAAACTAAGTTTCAGAGAGAAAGATCGAGGCGGCCCTGGTTAAGCAGAATTATTTCAATTTTTGTAACATCTAATGAACACGAAGAATATTTGTTTGAGAGCATGTTGGGAACAAATATTGCTACACAATTGTACGAAGATTAAAACTGCATTTATCTTAAAAGAAAAAAAAAATGAACAATGTGATTTAATGAAAGATTACTACTTTTTCTTGAAATTATCTCAATCTCACTCTCTCTCTCTCTCTCTCTCTTTTTACTTTTTTTTACAAGGAGCTTAGACGATGAAACATTAGTATTTTTTCCTCTCACAAGTATACCTGAACATTTTTTAAGCAAATTTTGTTTCTAAAATTTTAAAGAAAATCAAAATTTGTTTTGCATGAAAGTATAGACTTCATCTTAATGAAATATAATTAAGTAATAAATCAACGCAACTGCAGCGAGCGTAGTTTTAAACTGCGATAAATGATTATTCGCATCTCTCCAAACCCAAATTTTCAAACATTTTAAAAGATTTGAAATAGGTGAAGCATTAGAGAAATTGAAACAGCCTTTTACACGGGAACCCTTCCCAATTGCACGCTGGTGAAATTCTCAAATAACGAAAACCGCTTAATGTAACCGCGGAAATGAATCAGCGATAAATATTCCACTTGTATCGAGTTCAGAGTTAGTGAAAATTCGGGAAAAGTCATTTGTTAATGAGTAAACTGTCAATGCGCCGCAAGGTTATTTTCAAATGGACATAACTCATGCAAATTATAAGCGAAGCTCAGAAATGAAAGCTCGTATTTACAATATCAGCTGAACATGACTGCAAAAGGCGAGGCTCTTTAAATAGTGGCTAAAATGTAAAGGGCGAATTCTTTAGTCGCCAGTGGCCGGCACTAATTTTTGCGTTAGTAGCCACTTTTTTTTGAAATAGTCGTCACCCTTTTTTTGTACTCAAAGTGTTTCTCTATATTTTTTAATTTGTTGAAATTAATGGTCCTAGCTACATTAATTAATGTAAATAATATATTTATAATAACTTAATTCATAAAGGACAAGATGTGCACTATTTTCATTTTTAGAGCGTAGAGTGTTTTGGCATTTTGAATTTTAAAAATACTAATAGTAAGTAAAAAAATAAAATGTAATATTTTTTAAAAAATCAAATTTATCTCCCCCCCCCCTTTTTTTTCACGAAGCAGCATGTAAACTACACAATTATATAAATTGTATGATCAAACAAATACTTCTCTTCGAAAGCCGTTGCTCAACATAGTCAAGAATTTAGGAGATGGGTTTAATATTTATGAAAACCCCACAAAAAACATGTCTGAAAAAATTAAGATTATGAAGCAGCAATTAGGAAATTTAACCCTCGTAGAAAAGACTCTTATTCTTTGAAAGCAGTGAATCGTTGGCGTACATAGTCCATCTTAATTTCTGTATGGAACAATCAATAGCGGATTTCTTTCATATAAAAATATTCCGTTTAAGCGACTTAATAAAACTGTAATAAATACGTCTTTTAAAATGTATTTGAATGTGTAAGTGCTTTACGTGATGCATTTTATTCACGTTTTAGTATCTTTTAACTCATACCATCAATTAATTTTCTTCTATGTTTGAAAATGGTAAAAATATCTCTCAGATAGAAACTGGGGAACTTTTTTAGTAACATACACAACAAATCATGTACCGCTTCTGAAAAAACATCTAAACCCGGCAACAAAAACAGTGCGACGCTGCGACGTACGTCGCACATTATCAAGAAAATCTACAGATTATTTTTTAGAAAAAAAAAACCCCTAAAATTTTTAAAGAAAAAGCCTTAAATTTTAGCGAACAAAGACTTTTACCATATTTTCTGGGGATATACTTCACAGGTGGAGTAGCACGCACTTAATTTTTTTGTTTAGTATCTTATTTTTAAACACTTATTGGTGTAGATTTAGATTTTATGTTTAACCCTATGTCGGTTCATTTTGCAAACTATTTTTAGGATTTTGAATTTGCGTCGCAGACTACTGGAAGAAATTCGCACTATCAGAAGATGAAACTTGAACGCGTGTAAAATGTGTAACGTAATATGTAAATCTATCTTAAAAAAAAACTTTTACTTTTATCGCTTATTTCAACTTTCTGTGAACCATAAATGACTTGATGCATAAAAATATCATCACAGATAGCTTTCGTTTGCAACAGAATTATCAGCATAAGTATGTCATGAATAAATTTCCTCATCAATTGATCAGAAATCCTCCCACATTCGTACGATCAATCATATTCTCACGAACTCTAGTTTCCCATTCTTCACGCTGATTTGTTTGAGCGTAAGCAGTTACATAAGAATAACCATCTTTTTATGACAAAATGGACCAATAAGGTTTTTTGCTCAATCAAGCAATGAATTTCTCAGTCAATTGTTGCTTGTAGCTGCAATACATTAGTTTTTCAAAAAAAAAAAAAATTTCTTTCTAAAAAAAAAAAAAAAAAAAACCATGGTTGAAAACATGAAGTGCTAAACTTTTTGTTTGTAGTCAGATTTATTTTCTATTTCAAAAAATATTCGAAAACTAGTATACATTATCTTAAAAGTGACGGTTACTTATATAAAAGCAGCCGAATGTAAGAAATTTGAGAGTGTATACTCAATGGCATTTTATGTATTGAAAAAAAATTAACAATGTACATACATGAATTGTTTATTTTCAATATGTTTTGAAATGCATGGCGGCAAATGACATTTTACCCTGATCCCGCAAATGACAGGCTGCTCGTATTTTTTTTTTTATGTATTTTTGCGAAGTGAAATGCTTTATCAATTGGAGCGGTTGGTTATTAATTAGGGTCTCTACTAAATCCTATTTTTATTTACTAAATGTTAAAATACTTGCTTCTTAGTATATAAAGTTGTCTATAACGTTATTCATTTGAAATAGAAATAGTAATATGAGTGTGTTTTATGTTGCAGTAAATTGAAATCATAAAAATTCTCAATATAGATCAATCACTTGATGGAAAATTTAAGGATGAAAATATCAAGCATATGAAAGTACAAGCATTCTTATTCCTATGCCCTGAAATCACCCGAATAATAATATCATTTTACAATGTCTAATTTCGAAATTTTACTTTTACAATAATTGTTAGTAATTGTTAATAATTTTAACAATAGTCTTGTTAATAATTTTAACAAGAAAACGAAAACTTCTTGTTTTTTAATAGGACAAAGAAAATACTGTAAACTCCCGATTATCAGCGGTTGTTATATCCATGGTTCGGAGTATCCGTGGGTCTTTCGCACTTCTGTTTTCATTTTTTAACTGTGATTTTGTGTCTGTTATTGTTCATTTTTAGCAGTTTTTTTACATTGAATGTGTTATTGTTTCAGCTATAATTTAAATATATGCGGTATTCGTTTATCTGCAGTTACCGTGACACCCTATTCCGCGGATAATCGGGAGTACTGTAGTTACTTGATACAACTAGTTACGTATCCAGTTGAAAATACAGCGTAAATCGAAACTGCGTAAATTTAGATTTAATAGTAGTGCAAAAATAGGTGTTAGGTTCCATAAATATAGAAAATACTTCATTCTAAGGAGAGATGAATATAAATGATATAATAGTTTAATGTGTAATTATTTCGATACACGGACAAAGAAAACATTAACTGGGTGTTTATAAATAAGAGCTGGTTATGAGAGTCTTTTGGCAAGAGCGTAGCCAGGACTCACGTCAGGGGGTGTAAGCAGTGGCACCCCAATAGAAGGTCACTGTGACCTCCCAAAAAGTTCTTATCCGATACAAATTGGCTGATGAAATTTGAAAACAGCGAAACAGTATTGCAAGGCTGAACTTCTTTATTTTATTTATTTATTATTATTTTTTTAAATTACCGTAAAATGGGGTGTATAGGAACAGCGGGGTCAATCGGAACGAAACTTCCCGACCGTACAGAGAAATTCTTCATAAATATACAATTGGGTATTTGATGATTTTTTTTTATATAGAAAGGTAAGATCATAGGAAGTAGGAAAAAATTACTTTTGTCAATCTGGCAATGCTACTGGCTTTTAAGGAGGGCTGCACGTGGAATGCTAGAAAACATCACGTTTTCATAGATTGCAAAACTTCATATGTAAGTACAAACCTTTTAATATTTTAAACCTAAGAGTGGTATGTTTCAATTATACATGTACCTGAACAACAGAATATGGCATTAGAATTTACATTTTTTATAAATTGTGCTATAAAAATGAAGAATTCTGAAAAATGCCATAGGAAAAAAAATTGCGGGGTAAATTGGAACACTTTGTTCTGTTGTTTCAATTCAAACTTCTTTGAAGGAAACTGTTTGAAAAACCAAGATTCTAACCCCAATTCTTCTAATCAAGACAAGGACAAGGATTTATTATTGTTTATTCCTTCTCTTAAGCAACTAGATCTTAGAATGACAAAAAGTTGCAGATTTCAAAAGTTTTTTTCTCCAGGAGACTTCTTTTTACTTAAAATACGAGGGGGAAAGTCATATAGACTTATGTAGTAAAAGTCCAGTACACATACAGTGATGAATAAGCGAAAAAATCTTTCAGGACAATCCCCTCAGAGATTTAAGAAACTAAAGAAAAGGCAGAGTTAATCCCAAGAGATGTTGTGAAAAAAATTAAGCCAAGTCACAATTGCTAGTTTTAAGGACAAGTACATATTTGTGGGCGACATGAGTGACTTCCATTCATGTTACATCTTTGTATTTCAATTCAAAAGCATTGCTTAAAATTACTTTTCATTTTTCATAAGTTCAAAATTATTTTGAATTTTGACAAATTATAAACGTTTACTGGTATTGAAATTATACTTTTATTTGACAGTAATTATCTGTTCTTATTCTCCTCCATTAATATCACTCATGTTTGTGAGACCTATTACAGGTTAAATTGAAAAAAATAAAAATTTTAACATGTGTTCCGATTGACCCCTACCAGCGGGGTGATTCGGAACACCCATAATTTCCTATACATTTTAATAATAACTGTTCAAAATATTTTGTCTTTGCTTGGAATATCAAAAGTAAAGCAAGACCGAAGTTTTTACCCAAAAAGTCAAATTAAAAAAAAAAATCTTTTAACTGCTTTTTTTACAATCAAAGCTGAAAAGTGTTCCGATTCACCCCATTTTACGGTAACTAATTTATTTACTTTCGTGATGCCTCACGTCTCTTTTGGTAGACATAGATAAGTATGCATTCTTGTATTTTATTTATTTATTTTTTAATCATTCAGTAAAGTTATGATTTTCATTCGGTAAATTAAAAAAATTCTCCTCAAAAACAGGCAAGCTTACTATCATTTTCTGAAAAGTAATCAATACTAGATGTAATAACGCAGTTTATATAAAGTTCCCAAAAATTAGCATAAAAGTCAAACTTTTCAATAAAAACAGAAAGATAAAAGCAAGAAAGAAAGAGAAAAAAGTTCTTGAAATTCTATTTGCACAAAAAAAGGGAGAAATTATGAACTCAAAGAAACTATACTTTATTCAGTAACGCACACCTTAAACCAATGTATGGCATAAAATATTTCTAAAAGAACAAAACAGTAGTTTTTTATAAAATGATTTTACCAATGCAAAACGTAATACAGAAAATTAGATAAAAATGTGAGTTTGAAAAAAGGATCCGTGTTAGGTAAAGAATGAAGCGCATTCTCTGGGTGTTCAAATTTATTGGTGGGAAAGGAGGCGAGGGGGGGGGGGACTCTCAATGACCGAATGAAATTCCAAATTTCACCGAGTACGTAATAAAATACGAACTTATTTGTCTGCACCAGCATGTTACAATGAAAAACATGAAAGGGGACAAAATCGTTTGTCAAAAAAAAAATGTAATAAAATGGGAGGTCACAGTGACCTCCCATTGGCTCTTCACTAGGGGGTGCAGCTGCACCCCCTAGCTACGCCCTTGTCTTTTGGCAGTCATTAAGTTTTTTTTTTTTTTTGTGTGTTTGTTTGTAGGGCATTAACGCATCCATGATCACTCGTGTCACTTTCATGACGGGACCTTTCTCCACTAATAAATCAGAAAGATCATTTGTTATTGTCAAAGAATAGCACAAAACTTTCAATCAATATGAAAGTTTTTGGTTGTGCGTTATCAGTGTCGATACCCGCGTAGATTGGTTTTGTCTTCCTTTATCACTTCTAAAAGCTCTTCTTCCAGTGTGCTCTAAATTGTGAGGTTTAATAAATTTTCTTCCGAAAAAGAGCCCTCGAACCAATTGTAAAAAATGTCTCCAGTGGCCCAAGCTTGCTTATTCGCAAGCCAAAATACAGCTCATTGCTGATTACCTGCAAACTCAGGAGAAAGGGTTTCGAAAGTGGGAAAATTTACATTTTTGCAATGTCGCATTTGAGAAAAATCAAAACTCATTTGCTAAAAACAAAATAAAGACGTCAAATCTTAAACTGCTAAATCCAAATTAAATAAGGGTCTACTGTATTTTTTAAAAAAAATTCAAAATCGTGACCTTATAAGGAATTTATCTTATTGAAATGCATTTTCAAAGATATCAAGTCTAAAATTGAGCATGAGTTGCTACGGCAACATGTAAGATCGAATTAACCGCTGTGCTGGTTCAAAGCACTGGAACCGGCCGAGCACCTAGCGTCGCCCAGATGAAATTCAAGAATAGAATCCATCAAAGTTCCTCTTTCGGGGCCTTGCGCAGGCGACAGTGTAACCTTTCAATAAAGCCCTAATTGAAGGTTTTGCTTTTTCAGAAGAAACGACATTGATCGTTCTTTCATGACACCTTGTTTCTGCACCGCAAAATAGCGATGGGTGTTCACTGCAAAGCGGACCCCCACGGAGAATTCCCCTGCACTCACCCTACTCGCAAATCACCACTGTTTACGCCTTTCACCCCCCACGGTTTCGGGGTTTTACTTATCTCCCATGGGTGAAGCGTCTCTCTTTCCTCAAAGGTCTTCCCCCCACGTTTGCGATGAAGAGTCAAAGTTTTTTTTTTTTTCTCCCCTTCTTCAGTAAAAGTGAGTTGGCGTCGACACACTCCTTTGAAGTGATTATTTCGAGAGTAATTGTTTGAAGTTTGTTCTGCTATATTTCAAAATAAGCTGTTGCTTTACCTCCTTCCTGAGAAATGTGTTGAATTGTTTTAGCATTTCTTATTTGCTTCAGAATAAGTAGTTGTTTTTGTTTCCCTTCAGGAATGCGCTGAATTGTTTGAAATGCTCCCCTTTTCTCTGTTGTTTTCCTTCTTTGTAGAAATGTTTTTGAATATTTATATTTTTGAAATTAAACTTCCTTTTTCAAAAAAAAAAAAAAACTTTTTTTTTTCTTGTAATATTTTAATGAATTAAACTCGTTGAACTTTTTGTATTATTTCCAAATCTAATGTAATAATTTAAAACCATATACAAAATATGAAATGCATACAACTTCACTGTAAATACATGCATCAGTTTCATTCTGTTTCCGTGCTGAAAGGAAACCCCAATTTTCTGCAAAAGTATTCAACAATTTAATCTGTCACATTAACCGCCTATGTAATGCAGAAAGAAATTCAGCTTACAACTTCGATTTCATTAATCGGTCACAGCAAAATCTGAAAGCATTAAAATAGTTTCAATATTCTGACACAAATGAGATCATCAATGCAGTGCTAAAATGAAATAACACCAGGAAACAAACTAGTAAAATTATCGGTGCTAAGACGATGTTTATTTCTCGAACAAAGATAGAAACGTCTCCCTCGATTATACGTTTTTCACATTTATATGTCGTTTTCATAAAGTCCCGATTCATTCGTATTCCTTTTAGAGCAAAATGCATCGTTTATGCTTCGTATAATATTTTTTTCTCTTCCTAAAGTTTAAAAACCCAGCATTCATTTGAAGTAATAGAATAAAGATACAGGGAAGGATACAAAAAAGCTTCGGGGGGGGGGGAGCGGTAAAATTTCCACCCCACCCCAGCCCTATAATTTTTTATTTAAAATGTTCGCATGAGACTCCTTTAAAATGTTTTTAAAGGGACCTTAAAGTCAAATAATCCACATTTAAGTCAAGAGATGTTACGTATTAATTCAATATTAATGTTAAAGAAAGCAAATAAATGCTGACTTTGATAAGAACGTGGAAGGAGGGGGGGGAGGGGAAGGGGTAAGTAAGTACGTGTCACCATGTTCCTACAACATTTCAGCATTCATTTGAAATAATAGAACAGCAGGTTACTTCCAAAGTTTTCCAGGAACAAAAGAATAGATGAACGATACTGCGTACAGACGTCTGCGTACTACGTCCGACTCTCACGACGATAGTGATGTATGGGTGGATGCCAGCATAGGAGAGCTTTGTCGGCGACCCTCTGAAGTAGGAGTTATTGGCTCGACTATGCGGAGGGCCCCATGTGGTAGGTAGGCCCTTTTGGGATTGCAAGGGAAAAAAAGATTCCGAATTTTTGTCTCCTTTCCAGTGAAAGGGGGAAAACTCAAGACGGTTGTCGTTTTTTCGTTGGCTAAGAAGAAAAATGTCGTCACTTAAACAAGCCTTTTGTTGTTTGACTAGTTCCTAAATTGCTTGAAAGAGGATTTTAAAAATTATGTGTCTCGTGAAAAAGGTTGTTTCTACTAGTATGAAGATAATGAGTTCAAAATTAGAGAAGCAGCTTATCGTTAAGGCAAACTGTGCGATTTTGATATGTGTTTTTCTGTAATTCGCTCATATTGTCGTGTAAAAAAATGTTTAAATTGTTGTGAGAATATAAAACAAAATAAAATAAGTTTTTTTTTTTTTTTTTGACACACGGGTCACACCATGTCAAGTGATCCAAAAATTGAGAAAAATTTTCCCTCACATTTTTATATTTCTTTCAAATTTGGCTCATCAATTGTACCCCTTGAGGTGATCAAAAATCTCAATTTATAGATTTTTATCTCTATTTTTTTATTTATTTATGAGACTTTGAACTTTGGAAAAACCCTCGTTTTTTCATGAATGGTTGAATATAAAAGGGTCCATAACTCGGCACCAAATATAGATAGAACGATTTGGTAAATGTCATTTTAAAGTACGTTAAATACCGTTTAATCTGATATGCAACATGACGAATTTTATGAATATTTTATTTAAAAAAAAATAAAATTTAAATTTCTCGAAAAACATATAATGAATTTTTTTCAAAAAATTTTCAAAAAATTTTTTTTTGTATTTTACCTTTGTTTGTACAAATTTTTTGGTTAGGATCTCCATGGGACCATATTTTTTAGATTTTTTAAATAAAATTGTATAGGAAAAAAATGATATTTTTTAGATTTTATTCATTTAAATACTATAAATTCTCTTGCTTATGATGGTCTAAAAAATAGTAAGTAAACATGACTATGCTTGAAGTGAGCTGGCATGAACTTGTAGATTCGTCAGGTTCCTCCCCCCTCCCTCCCCTGCACAACTACTCTTTTTTATTTCAAAACTATTCAAAATGCTTTTTTTTTTAATTGATACAAAATGAATAGTAAACTTATTTAAAGTTGGTAAATGTGTTCCCTTATAACTAGACGAAGTATCACCCTCCCCCACCCAAATATACCATCAACACTGTAGTACTAATATGACGTCTAACCTGGGGACTGAATTGAGGATTATTTTCACCCTAGGTATATATTGTTTTTCAGACGAAGTGTTTCTTTTTCGATCTGAACTTCACAAAGTGTACTTCCATTCTATATCTGAAATTTGACTTATGATTCATTTCATCTCGTACCCCAGACTCAATCT
>JAXGGA010003271.1:0-105449 GCA_038373865.1 Uloborus plumipes | reverse complement strand
AAAATATACTTTAGTTATATAAGTTGGAAAAAAAAATATATAAATCTTCTGTTTCAAGAAAAACAAATTATTTCAACTGTTATTTTGAATATTAATTTTGAAGCATTCAATTTTACTATTAACCCACTCTAACAAAATATTTTTTCTTGTAAAGCAATTACATGTTGAGCAGACTGTAATATTTATTTAGCAATGTTTTCATCCATTAATATGCTAACATTATTTCTCAGCATAACGTACATAGCAGCAGTAATAGACTTCGGTGCCGCCCCCCCTCGCAAGATCTGTACATGTCCCCTCTCACCCCCCCCCCCCCCCTCTTTTTTTTCGATCAACGAAAACAAAATACCGTGTAGTGCTATTTTCCGTATTGCACGCCCCGAAACCCTGTGTGCCCACCCTCCCGTGCCGAAGGGCGCTATATACTCTACTGTTTCTCTGTATACATATAATATAAAAGTTTTTTAAAGAAGCACAACCTGTTGTATATCGTTGAAAAAAATCTTTTATCGTAGAATTCAAGAAGCAAATAGGCTGAAAAATATACAATATATTGCTAAAACGTACAGTTGTAATTTAATCACAAATTACACTGTTCGACAAAAAAAAACCTTGAAAATGCTTCTGGTATTTTGAAGACTGATTCTTATGTAAAATGACCCCCTGAATCCGAATATGACCCCCGTTTTCCCCCATCACGTCCCAATTTTTTTTAAACGCCCCCCTTTTTTTTTCATTTTTCCTTAGTTTCAGGGCTATAATATTTTTTTTGGAGGGGAAAGGAGCCTTATATTCACCAATAAATTTTTTTGGATGTCAAGAGAGACTCAAAGTTTAAAATCATGAGCACCGAGAAAAAATCGGGGAACTTGGGGGGGCGTGGCCCCCCAAAATATTTGAAAAATCACCAAAAACGATCTTTTTATTCTAGTTTCTTTAAAAAGACCTTTAAAACATTTTTTTCGGTGCAGAACCAGAGTATAGGATCCGCTCCTATGGCTCCTGGGTCAGAAAAAATTTTCACGCTGTAAAATTTTTAAAAAAAAATAAAATAATGCTTTAAAAATCGCACTTTGCACTCGAGTTTTAAAGCAGGTCTTCAGCCAAAAAAAAAACAAAATTGTGGCTGATTCTTATGTCAAATGACCCCCTATTTCCAAATATGACCTCAGTTTCCCTCCTCCACCCCCTCTTTCCAGAGAGTCCCCCCCCCCCAATTCAGAGTCATTTTACTAATTCGGAGGGGAAAAGTACATTACGTAACCCGTTAACATAATTCTAAAAGGCAACAGAGGTTCAAAGTTCAAAATCATGTACATGTGTACCAAAAATATAAACTAGGGCGGTATACCTCCCCCTCCCCCCCCCAAAAAAAAGAAAAGAAAATTCAATACTCTGATTTTTCACAAAAAAAAAAAAAAGGTTTAAAACGTCTCTTAGAAAAACAAGAAAAGAAGTTTTTTTTTTTTTGGGGGGGGGGGGGGTACACCGCCATAGTTTATATTTTTGGTACACATGTACATGATTTTGAACTTTGAACCTCTGTTGCCTTTTAGAATTATGTTAACGGGTTACGTAATGTACTTTTCCCCTCCGAATTAGTAAAATGACTCTGAATTGGGGGGGGGGGGAACTCTCTGGAAAGAGGGGGTGGAGGGGGGAAACTGAGGTCATATTTGGAAATAGGGAGTCATTTGACATAAGAATCAGCCACAATTTTGTTTTTTTTTTTTTTGGCTGAAGACCTGCTTTAAAACTCGAGTGCAAAGTGCGATTTTTAAAGCATTATTTTATTTTTTTTAAAAAATTTTACAGCGTGAAAATTTTTTCTGACCCAGGAGCCATAGGAGCGGATCCTATACTCTGGTTCTGCACCGAAAAAAATGTTTTAAAGGTCTTTTTAAAGAAACTAGAATAAAAAGATCGTTTTTGGTGATTTTTCAAATATTTTGGGGGGCCACGCCCCCCCAAGTTCCCCGATTTTTTCTCGGTGCTCATGATTTTAAACTTTGAGTCTCTCTTGACATCCAAAAAAATTTATTGGTGAATATAAGGCTCCTTTCCCCTCCAAAAAAAATATTATAGCCCTGAAACTAAGGAAAAATGAAAAAAAAAGGGGGGCGTTTTAAAAAAAATTGGGACGTGATGGGGGAAAACGGGGGTCATATTCGGATTCAGGGGGTCATTTTACATAAGAATCAGCCTTCAAAATACCAGAAGCATTTTCAAGGTTTTTTTTTTGTCGAACAGTGTTATTGGTATTAATTAACAAAACTTTTACTGTTTTATCCAGTACTAGTTGATTACTAAGTATAAAATGCATTTGATTAAAAATTTTGGTAGCGTGAAACATCACGTAGATACCACTTAACATTTACACTATTTCATTGGATGGTACTTTTATGAATAAAATATAAATATCCTTAGTTTCGTAATGGCAGAATTAAAATTTCTTTTAAATATATTGCATAAATATATGACTGAGTATATATTTAATGGTTCTACACTAGACAAAGAAAACAAATTATAAAGCTCAGTTGATTAGTGAAAAAAAAAGAAAGAAAAGAAAAGAAAGAAAGCAAAACAGAAGTTTCACATTACGTCCTATATTTTTTCTCACAAAACCATGGGTATTTTAATAGTATTTGCACAATGTATTCACATACAAAATAATGTTTATAGAAATGCATATATTTTAGAAAAAGTCAATTTCAATTTTAGCTGAAAGTCATTTTACTATACAAGGAGAAATTTAAAATATGTATTCATTACAAAGAACATTTTTTAAAAATAAATTAAAAACAACTTTTTATGCTGTTTTTAGACTCTTAACTGACACTTACAATTTTTTTTTCCAAAATTACCTCTCTCATGCTAAGAAAAATTCATAGAGAAATAAACTAATAACAAATATTACGAAGTAAAAAACATTAAAAGTCAACTCTAAATAAGAGACTAAAACTAAATCAATCTGACCTAAATCACAGTTAAAAAGATTAAACTAAACGTAAGTACTATATTATTAATTACAAAAATAGCGTAAATAGCCAAAGCAAACTAATTTTGATCGGCCACCTCCAGTTAAAACTCAATACGAAAGCATGCTAACAGAGTAGCGATCCTAGCCGACACGTGACATCCACTGTGCGGCCCTCTAGCGGTGAAGGGACTCCATTGCATTGTATTTTCACCCTTTGCCTCCCTGCCCTGAAAGACTTGTCATGAAAAGCCTGGAGAGTAGGCCTGTAGATAAAAAAATATTAAATTTCTTGTTTGTCTGTGCTGGTTTATTTTTAAAGCTCTTAGGGCCATGCTCCACATCAGCGTAAAACGAGACCGAAACTGAAGGCAGAAACCGAAAATCCGGGTACTTTCCATAGGAATACCATTGAATCCATTTTACGCTTCTGCCTATCTTTTCTGCTTTACGTCGATGTGGAGCATGGCCCTTAGAGATTACTTTCGGAATTACCTTTCAAATGTTTTTTTAACTGAATTTTTTTTAGCCATTCTATGTTTCTTTTAACATATTTATATGGTATATACATAAATATATACATTTATATATATTTATGTGTACATTTCTATATATATGTGTGTGCTCAGTATTTGTAGAAATATGTTTTCTCAAGTGTTTTAAGTAACTTTTAATCTGTATTTTTATTTCATGAAATTTCTACTGAAGGAATGCAAGCATTAGGTAAGTGTATATTTTACTTCATAATGAGGAGTATAATACCGTATAGTTGCGAATCTATTCAGAGTTGCAAACTCTTTTATCCAGAAATCTCTCTTAGCTAAAATTCAAATTTCACCTTTTGCTTTTTTTAGGTATTTTATTCAACTATTCTAAAACTCTTTTTTGTATGTAACTTGTTTTAATAATTTTAGTGCAATTGCAAGCTTAACTTTGCCTCTCCCTTTTCGCTGCAAATTTTTGCCTTTCTCTCTATCCCAGTTGACAAATATGAAGAACTGGAAGAGTTCAATTATGTATAATACTTGTGTGCTACTTTATTTGTGCTTTACTTTTTTTTCATTACTTTTTTTTTTATCCTTAAAGCACTTTTGATAATATTTCATAAGAAATGGCATATGTAATGAACCATGATCTCAAACTTGAAGCAATCTTCATTAACCCGTCTTATCACGTCCATTTAACATGTAATTCTGGAACTTGCGGACCGCCGGGGGATTAAAGAAAGATTTTGATTGTCCAAGCATTGATCCCAATTACATTTGATGAATTAAGCTTCTTCTTTATTGTACATTTTTGATGGTGTACAACAGCACAAGACAATTTTCTGGGGAACAAAATAAGCACTTAACAATGCATATATTGAGCTAGACTCTTTTTATCAGTTCCGCCCTTTAATTTTGAGCATTAAAAATGAAGTTAAGAAAATTAGTCAAAATCATGCTGCTGTTCTATCAAATTTATTCATAATAATTTAAGTAGAAATTGAACAGTATTCGTATTGCAAACACATTACTCTTCAAAAACTTATTCAAATAATCAAAATATGTCTTTTGTAATACTTTTGACACATTTTATCACGAATTTATTAGTGCATGTCTAGATAATTATTTGAAAGCTTATTAATTAAAATTAAATATTATTATGACTACTATTGTCAAAAAGCTATAATTCCAATTGCTTCTCTTTGGAAATACAAATTGTGATATTTTTCTTTTTTTTTTTTTAAGTTACAATTGTTAAGTAAATGAATGAAAGATAAAATGTAATTCCAGTTTGTCCAAGATCAAATCTTTTTATCGTGATTGAATTTAATTCTTTAGATGTGCTGTGCTTATGATAAGCAAACGTGTATCAGTTATTTCTAGGACTTAATCTTTTTTTTTCTCTTGTGGTCAATTTTTAGTCTAAAACTTTAAGTGTATGCAGTTAATAATTATAAAATTTCTTGCCAATGAATTTCAAGCTTTTAATACTAACTAGTAGGAAAACAGAATAACTTTTATGTCTTAGCGGTGGCGTTTGTTGATAATTTAAATGATTTTTTAATTTTAATTTTAAGTACCAATCTAAGAAAATTACTGCAGTACTTAAAAAAAATATTTACATTGCAGTGGATTCTATACAATCAACAACACCACGTCCACGATCTCCTCATATGAACAATGAAGAACCAATTGAATATTCTCATTATCCTGGAGGGAAACCACCACCCCCTGAAGAAATGGCACCTATTGAGCGTGATGATTTTCCTGCACCACCTTTTCCATTTACAGATCCTGGTAATTGATTTTGTATTGCATATTTAAAAAGAAAATACATGCCTAAATTTTTAAAATCAATTTATAACATTATTTTTGTTAAAGTACCAAAAGCTTTCTTTAATAAACTTTGAAAACAGAGTTTGAAGGCCAAGTACATCATGCATAAATATTAAATAAACTTATTCCAGATTGAATTATTACTTTTCTAAGAATTATTATTTTATACATTGTATGCAAACTTACTAAGTTTATCTATTTGGCTCACTGTATAATTAATAAGATAAATTTAAAAGAGAGAGAGAGAGAGAAAGTTAACAGATTCCTTAAAAGATCATTGTCCTGTTAATTATATCCGAGTTAATTTCTTAACTATGGGTTTGAGTTGAATAGAATTATGTGCATGCCTTTTCATTAAGACGAAAAGAATCCAAACGAATGGATAAAAGTTTGTTTCAACATTTTTTAAACATTGTTCATTTAAAAACTTCATAAGTGCCTTGACAAATAAATTAAAGTGCCAGAGAATGTTTTCCATGCATGCCCCAAAGCAGAACACTTAGTGATGTTCTGCAATGCAAAATTATTTGCCCAAAATTGTTCTGCATACTACATTTATACATTATATATTTACCGTCAAAATGTTACCAAAAAGTGTTTTCTCATTTTTACATATAATGTACTGCAATTTAGAATTTAATGAAACGCAACCAAATTGAAAAACATATATATATATATATATATATATATATATATATATATATATAAAATAACAACCTAAAACTAAAAGCAGGGGTTTCGCCTCGACCGATTAGGAATAAAATTCCCAAAAACCGGCCACCCACAGTACGATCCTGCTGTGAAAATAAAAACATCTCACCTGAAGTTCCGTGCGACAAAATCCAAATCATATCCAGCAAATCAGGAGGCAGTCCAGTTGTCAAAATAAAAAATAAGGTAAATCCGTGTCCAAAAAACAAATCCTAATATGTTCCGGTCTACCATTTACACGTGCTCAAAAAATATCCATCCCTGCAATCCTGAAATGGTTTCTTCCAGCGATTTCATGCGATTGAACAGTTAAGAGCCATTATTTTGAAATTCAGACAAGGTGTGGCAGTGACCATTTTTGATTTTCCTCATTATTTTATATGTCAAAGTAGGTCATGAGAAATGAACATTCTGAAGTTTGCAGCCCCCAAAAAAATTTTGTTCGCTCGGTAAAAATTCCCAAAGTTTGATGTTATGCAGCGCTTTTTTGGTAAAACGGCTGAAAGACACATTTCAGTGCGCTGTAGTTTTTTACAGAAACGCCACCCCATGGTTATGTTTACATTTATTGATTGTACAATGTGTAGTTATGAGGACCCCATAGTTATTTGGGTTGGGGTGTGTTTCTTTCTTCAGTTAAGGGGCCGCAAAGTATGGTTTTTAGACCATTTTCGCTCGACTTTGAACTGCGTTATTTCCCCCCTAAAAGCAACCCCCTAAATTTTTTTAACATATACTGAAAATTTATACTATGAAGAGAATATGTGGTACGAAAATTGTTTATTATTTCATTACTTTAAAAAGAAAAAGACTTAGACATTTTTCAAATTTTCAAAATTTGCGGTTTTTTGATCGCATTTAACTCAAAACAGCAACTCTAGGAAAAAAAAGCTTTTATGGATTATGGAACCTACAGATGTGTAGAATAACGTAAAAAAGAAAGTTGCGTGGGGTCTCGTCTCGTTTTCAAGAAAATATTTTTTTTGTAGCTCATTTTAATGTTTTTTTCTCATAGTAAAATGTGTCCATCCAGTAGGTCAAATCTGCTGAAACTCTAAGTATATAGTAATGATACATTAAAATTTGTATAGGGAAAGAGAAAAAGACTAAAAACACTTAATTTTGTCAAATTTTTTAATAATTTCTAGTTTTTTAATTGCAATTAACTCAAAAAACGTGAAATCCTGAGACTATTATTGAATGCACACGTTACTAGCTTTGAAATATTGGAAAAAGTAAATTCGGTAAAGTATCTTCAGATGTATTCTAGTGGGAGGTCACCTCACAGTGACCTCCCGAAAAATTTCATAATCGAAAAATTTTGCTGATGATTCGGCAAAGTTG
The DNA here is from genome assembly GCA_038373865.1 of Uloborus plumipes. Lineage (NCBI taxonomy): Eukaryota > Metazoa > Arthropoda > Arachnida > Araneae > Uloboridae > Uloborus > Uloborus plumipes. The sequence goes on along the minus strand of JAXGGA010003271.1, from coordinate 98,096 downwards.
GAAACAATACTGCAACATTGAACTTTTCTATTTATTTATTTTTTACATGTTATGATTATTTTTTTATATTATATGATACCTACATATGTGTAAAACGACGAAAAAAATAAATCGGCCAGGGGTCTCTTCTAGTTTTACAGAAAAAAAAATGTAGCAGATTTTAATGCGTTCTCCCGTAGTAAAATGTGTCCAGTATGTAGGTCAGATCTGCTAAAATTTAAAATATATGATGATAATTTATATATGTGTGTATAATAATTTTTGAGTGTATATTAATAGTGAAAAAGAATCACAGCACTTAATTGTGTCTAAATTTTTAGAACTTTTAGCTTCTTATTGCAATTATATTAAAAAACAATAAATCGTTACTGAGGGAATTATTGAATTTACATATTACTAGCTGGCAATGACTGGAAGTATTCGAGAAAGTAAATACTGTGAGGTATTTTTAGAGGCTCCCCAATGGGAAGTCAAAGGAGGTCACTGTGACCTCCAGAGAAATTTGATATTCGGAAAATTTTTATGAAGATTCGGCAACTTTAGAAACAATACTGCAACATAGAAATTTTCTATTTATTTATTTATTTTTTACATGTGGGCTTGATCGTATTTTATCATTCGGAAAAATTGGGAAATTCCTTTGGCAAATTAAGAACATCTTCTTGAGAAGTATAAGATACTCATGGGTACTGGAACTTAAATTTTAACAGAATACGATCAAGCACACGTGACAAAAATGTATCATTAAAAAATCTCAATGTTGCAATAGCTTCCAAATTTTCGAATCGTCAGCAAAATTTTTCGATCATGAAATTTTTCGGGAAGTCACTGTGACCTCCCACTAGAATACATCTGAAGAGACCTCACCGAATTTACTTTTTCCAATATTTCAAAGCTAATAATATGTGCAGTAAATAATAGTCTCAGGATTTCACGTTTTTTGAGTTAATTGCAATTAAAAAACTAAAAATTAAAAAAATTTAGACAAAATTAAGTGTTTTTAGCCTTTTTCTCTTTCCCTATACAAATTTAAATATATCATTACTATATACTTAGAGTTTCAGCAGATTTGACCTACTTGATGGACACATTTTACTATGAGAAAAAAGCATTAAAATGAGCTACAAAAAAAATTATTTTCTTGAAAACGAGACGAGACCCCACGCAACTTTCTTTTTTACGTTATTCTACACATCTGAAGGTTCCATAATCCATAAAAGCTTTTTTTCCCTAGAGTTGCTGTTTTGAGTTAAATGCGATCAAAAAACCGCAAATTTTGAAAATTTGAAAAATGTCTAAGTCTTTTTCTCTTTAAAGCAATGAAATAATAAACAATTTTCGTACCACATATTCTCTTCATAGTATAAATTTTCAGTATATGTTAAAAAAATTTCGGGGGGTTGCTTTTAGGGGGGAAATAACGCAGCTCAAAGTCGAGCGAAAATGGTCTAAAAACCATACTTTGCGGCCCCTTAACTGAAGAAAGAAACACACCCCAACCCAAATAACTATGGGGTCCTCATAACTACACATTGTACAATCAATAAATGTAAACATAACCATGGGGTGGCGTTTCTGTAAAAAACTACAGCGCACTGAAATGCGTCTTTCAGCCGTTTTACCAAAAAAGCGCTGCATAACATCAAACTTTGGGAATTTTTACCGAGCGAACAAAATTTTTTGGGGGGCTGCAAACTTCAGAATGTTCATTTCTCATGACCTACTTTGACATATAAAATAATGAGGAAAATCAAAAATGGTCACTGCCAAAATTTCCCTTTTTTGTTCGATTTTCAAAATAATGGCTCTTAAACAGTTACAGTGAAGCAAAGTCGTTATTGAAGGTTATACTTGAGCAAACATTTTTAATTAGATTTTTTGGAAAATTGTTGTCAAATAGTTTATTTTTAAGAAGAGAAAATTCTAAATTAACTGAACTCTGAAACTGCTTTTAATTTAGAATTTTCTCTTCTTAAAAATAAACTATTTGACAACAATAGGGCAGTAGCAGCTGACGTCATCCTGGGAGACAAACAAACACCACGTGCTGATGACAACTAAACATACTCGAAACGTCGTCTGCTTTTCTTTCCGAGGATTTGCTCTGCACTTTTTTCTTGTACATTTGACTGTTATTTTGGCCCGTTCTTTTTTCAGTTTTGGCTTGTTTTGTTTGTTCTTCATACTGATGCTTCATTTTCAACTCATCATCATTTAAAAAAAGTATTATTTCTTGAACTTTCCTTGTTTTTAACCACTCAGTAGAATAACAACAAACTGTCTGCTAATATGCTTGTTTTGATAGGATTTGATTGTTCTTAATGCAATAAATGTTCATAAACTGTGCAGTTATCGATCCTTCTTTTTCTTTTTTTGTATTTGTACGGCAAGTTAAAAACGCATCAGTTTAAAATTTATTTTTACTTAATAAATACGGATCCAATTTGTTAATAATCCTGATTTTACCAATGTATCTTCTTTTTGCTTAGTTATGAAGGCTTTCACAAGATTAAAAACACATTTTACAATTAAAAAAGGCTAGAAAAACAACTGCGCACTCGCAATACCATGCTATACATACGGTAAACATGGAGTTGCTTGTCACCAGGAACGGTTGCCAGGCTCCGTTGCTATGCAAAAAGCACGTGGCTGCTACTGCCCTATTTTCCAAAAAATCTAATTAAAAATGTTTGCTCAAGTATAACCTTCAATAACGACTTTGCTTCACTGTAACTGTTTAACTGTTCAATCGTATGAAATCGCTGGAAGAAACCATTTCAGGATTGCAGGGATGGATATTTTTTGAGCACGTGTAAATGGTAGACCGGAACGTATTAGGATTTGTTTTTTGGACACGGATTTACCTTATTTTTTATTTTGACAACTGGACTGCCTCCTGATTTGCTGGATATGATTTTGTATTTTGTCGCACGGAACTTCAGGTGAGATGTTTTTATTTTCACAGCAGGATCGTACTGTGGGTGGCCGGTTTTTGGGAATTTTATTCCTAATCGGTTTAGGCGAAACCCCTGCTTTTAGTTTTAGGTTTTTGTTCTAATGTGCGGTTTGCAGGCTCACATTGGTGCTTTTTTGCCCAATGAAGATCTGTAGACTGCATATTTTGAACTAAAACATCCTCTCTATAGTTTATTTTTAAATTTTTTGGTCATTCGACCACTCTTGAATCCCCCACGGTTGATGAGCTCTGGATTCAACCTTTCTCCTTTCACTTCTCCTAATGTGCCATTTTCTATTTCATTATTATTATTTTTTATTTGTTTTATTATATATATATATATATATATATATATATATATATATATATATATATATATATATATATATATATATATATATATATATATATATGGGTCATTCCAGCAAAAATGGTACAAATCATGTCTGAAACTCTTTACTTATATACTTATATTAAGATTATCAATTTAAATAATTTCCACCAACTAATCATATTTTTTTTATTGAGTTTCAATTTATTTGTGTATAATGAAGTGTAAATAACTAGTACATGACTCGTTTCTGGAAGGATATTAAATATTTTGATCACTTTGTGTAACAGATTGGACAAATAAGCCTTTAAAATATCTTCATTATCACAAAGAAAAGTTAGAATCACAGAACAAGCATAAAGTGGAATAAACAGCCTAAAACTGTAAGTCTGTCTGCAATTTCAAGAAAAAAATCTCTTTTTATCATCATGAAATCGACTGTAACAGAGTGGACATCCAACAGTTCCACTTAATTACCATAAAAAAAGAATGAGGCTCACCCTGGGTGTTGAAGACATAATTCAATGTAGCAAGCTAATCACGGCAGTTATACTACGTATATTTTTAAAAATATATATCAGATTGAATGCAATTGTTTGTTTTATTTCCAAAAGGCTTGTAACAGAGTGGACAATTCGAAACATAGAAAAACTAGGGACATGGATAAATAAAAGTGTGTTTTGGGGACATTTTTTTCATTTGCGTAATAAACTGCAGAAATGGTGTTAGAAGCATCTTTTGTGCACAGCAGTGTCATTTATTTTGTTGTTACATTTCAGCTTAATTTTAAATCACATTTAAAGTTCTAGCAATTTGAAGCTGGGACACGTTATTTTCTCCTTCTTCTGACAAAGATAATTTTTTTTGTGTCCCTTCTAAATGGATTATACCTAATCAATTGATACTTGATGGCACAAAATTAAATGGAGAACCACTAAAAAATACACTTAATGGGTGGGAGTAATTAAAATTTATTTTTAAAAATTCTAAAGTCTTGGACATGATTTGTACCATTTTCATTGGAATGACCCATATATGCTTACGTACTTACGTGTTGTCTTTGTGTGTGTGTTTTTTAAGAACTGGAATAGAGAGAGTCGCGAAATTATTTGCATTGTTGTCAGCCTTCGACGAGTGTTTCAAGTCATCAAAGATCACCAGAAAAGAAGTTGTAATACCTTTCTTTTTGGGCCACACCAGATTTACTCACAGACATCTGTTTTGCAATGAACTAGTTCCCTTATGTAACACATGTAACGTCAATCAGACAGTACTGCATATACAATGGAGATTGCTCGCGGATTGTCCAAATTTCAATCATATTCGTTTCAACTTCTTTAATCATATTCATCCTTCTTTGAAAGACTTATTAGGGAAATTGTTATTTCTTCGGCAGATTGGATTTCTATTGAAAGTTTCAAGTCATCAAAAATCACCAGAAGAGAAAAAGTTGTAATACCTCCTTCTTTGGGCCACACCAGATTTACTCACAGACATCTGTTTTGCCATGAGCAAGTTCCCTTATGCAACACATGTAATGTCAAACAGACAGTATTGCATATACAATGGAGATTGCCTCGCGATTGTCCAAATTTCAATCATATTCGTTTCAGATTATTTAGTCATTTTTATCCTTCTTTGAAAGACTTGTTAGGGAAATTGTTCCTTCTTCAGCAGATTGGATTTCTGTTTTTTACTATTCAAAATTTAAAACTTCATTGATGTGTTGATTTCAGCAAAAATTTTCTTAATTCTACCGGCTCTTTCTTCAAACATTTTCATTTTGACACCTTTACTTTTAAACAATTGTTTGGCTCAGTATAGCCTATTAAGACTTTTATGCCAAAAATCCAACCAAATCAACTTAATTTTTTAATACCATGGTAAAGACAATAATTATTTTAAAAATTTGTTTCATTTTTCTATGAAGAGTTTGAATTAGAAAGATTTCATAAGTTCGCAAATACTTCTTGCTTTATTTTCATTAATTCATATTTTAAATGCTTTAGTTTGACAAATATATTTATAATTATGTTATTAATGCTTACTATCTATATACTTCATCATCGGTTCAGAAATTCAGTTAAAAAAACTCAAGTTCAGAAAGTTCAAGCTCGGCATTGGGACGTTAACTAATTTTCTGATCGCAGAACAAATGTTAAAAAATATTTTTCCGATTGGGGGGACACACCCTTGGACTACACCTATTTTCCTAATCTTAGCCTGAAATTAATTGTATCAAATATAATTACTTTGTCCTTTTGGAGCTTAAAGTACTTTTGGTTTTCAACACTTTCCAGTATATTTTGTGAGGTTTCGCTTATAAGATTTTGTGTAGCACGCGCCTAAACTTGTGTAAAAACGCAGAGGGCAATTTTTTTCCTGGATTTCAGGTTGTCATAAATTTTTAACCAAAAAACTTCAAAGTTTGATACTTCGTAATTTTATTGTCCATATTCTTGTTTTTAATGTTTTACAGCTGCAGAGCTTAAACATTGTATTTGAAAAAATATTGGCACCCTAAGTGTCAATGAAACCGCTTCTTTTGAAAAACCACCTGTTTTCTACTCACTATATCTCAGGTTTGTCACCTTCAACCATTTTTTCGTTGGCACCATTAGAAAGAACAGATTTTTTTCTATCGAAATGAGCTTTTGTTTTCGATGGTGTTCTTTCGAATAAGGATGAAAAAATTAGCTTGAAATACTGTATGTTATGAAGAATTAGCATAATTAGGCTAAGACTGTAGAAAATTTTATCACACTGGGGGCCTAATATTTTTTTAGTTAAAAGTACTTTGGTTGTCAATACTCTCCAGTATTTTTGTGAGATTTGAGCTTATTAAATTTTGTGTAGCACGCATGTTAACTTACGAAAAAAGGCGGGGGGCAATCTTTTTCCTGAATTCATAAATTTTTAACCAAACAAATTCAAAGGTTCATATTTCGTAGTTCTATTGTCAGAATACTTGGTTTTAATGTTTTACAGCTGCAGAGCTTAAATATTGATTTTGTAAAAGATATTGTCGTCCAAAGTGTCTATCAAAATCATTTTAGTGAAACATAGCCTGTTTTCAACTCACTGTATCTCAGGTTTGTCACATTCCACCATTTTTTCGTTGGTACCATTAGAAAGAACAGATTTTTTCCTATTGAAATAAGTTTTTAATTCGATGGCGTTCTTTCGAATAAGGATGAAAAAATAAGATTGAAATACTGACAGTTATGAAGAATTGGCATAATTAGGCGAAGACTGCAGAAAATTTTATTACACTGGAAGCCTAATATTTTTGGGAATCTAAAGTACATTTGGTTCTTTATATAAATATTCTGATAGGAAAAAACTGTTATTTATAGTGGTACTAACGAAAAGATGATGGAAGGTGACAAACCTGAGTTACAGTTCATTGAAATCAAGCTATTTTTCAAACAGGAATTGCCAATACTTTTCATGTATGCTACACAAAAGCTAATGAGCTTGAACTCACATAATTATTAAAATCTATTAACAACTAAATGTACTTTAAGTTGTTAAAAATTCAGACTTCTATTATAATAAAATTTTCTGCAGTCTTAACCTAATTATGCCAATTCTTCATAACTAACAATACTTCGAGCTGTTTTTTCCTTACTTATTCGGAAGAACACCATCATAAAAAAACCTCATTTTGATAGGAAAAAACCTGTTCTTTTTAATGGTGCTAATGAAAAAACGGTGGAAGGTAACAAACTTGAGATACAGTGAGTTGAAAACAGGTGATTTTTCATTAAAATGATTTTGATAGACATTTTGGACGACAATATCTTTTACAAAATCAATATTTAAGCTCTGCAGCTGTAAAACATTAAAACCAAGTATTTGGACAATAGAACTACGAAATATGAACCTTTGAATTTGTTTGGTTAAAAATTTATGAATCGAGGAAAAAGATTGCCCACCGCTTTTTTTCGTAAGTTAACATGCGTGCTACACAAAATTTAATAAGCTCAATCTCACAAAAAATACTGGAGAGTATTGACCAAAAGTACTTTAAACTCCAAAAATATATTTTTTCATCCTTATTCGAAAGAACACCATTGAAAAAAAACTCATTTTGATAGAAAAAAAATCTGTTTTTTCTAATGGTGCCAATGAAAAAATGGTCGAAGGTGACAAACCTGAGATATAGCGAGTTGAAAATAGGCGATTTTTCAAAAGAAGCATTTTCATCAACACTTACGGTGCCAATACCTTTTACAAATACAATATTTAAGCTATGCAGCTGTAAAACATTAAAAACAAGTATTTGAACAATAAAAATATGAAGTATAAACCTTTGAAGTTTTTTGGTTAAAAATTTATGACAACCTGAAATCCAAGAAAAAAAATTGCCCACCGCGTTTTTTTACAAGTTTAGGCGCGTGCTACACGAAATCTAATAAGCACAATCTCACAAAATATACTGAAAAGTGTTGGCAACCAAAAGCAGTAGCGTAGCAAGAGCAAAATTTAGACTAGGCGAATAAATTTTGCGAGGCCCCGAGCTCCCCCTGCATTTTTTTTTTTTTTTGAGATTGATATAAAAATAATAAATAAAGAAAACTTTCTTGTATTTGCTGTCAATCATAAAAACTAAAATATTATGCATTAAAAAAATATTTGAGATAAAAACAAACAATATGAAATAATTACTTATAGTTTGGGACGGTTCGATCTGTTTTGAAATGCTTGATATATTTAATTTTTGTCACAATATTTTGGTGAGCTGTGAAATGAATTTATAACTTATAAAACTGCAGTAAATACTTGTTCATTCTAAATTTCTTTGATATTACTCTATAAGATCGGGTGTGCATTAAGTCTGGTTTCATGTTGCACCCATTAGTGCAACTTTTTCGGCACAGCTGATTTGTTTCAGGAGAAAAAACATAAGACTTAAAATCTAGAAATTCTACTAAATGATCAAAAATTCATCTTTATAAAATTAGCATCTATAAATAACAGCGCCTAAATAGGTGAACATTTTCAATCGCGTATATATAAATGGTGTGCGTTGGGCTTTGTTTATAAATTTTAGGACAGTAGCCCGTCCACAACTTAAAGAGTTTACTTTACGGGCACAATTTGAGGAAAAAACCGTTGAGTTACAGTTTTTTTTTTTTTTTTTTTTTTTGTCAGTTCGCTTCCATGGTCAGTTCGCTAAATCAATTTTAACTATTTGTAGGCCCCTAAAAAGCAGGGGTCCTAGTCAGTAATCAGGCTCTGTAGCAGGCCTGTCATTTAGGGGGGCAGGGGGGTCATTTGCCCCCTCCCCTCGACTTTGAGTAAATCAATGTATTTACATATAAGTGGGCTTGGTTTTTGTTGTTTTCTGGTGAAATTGTACTGTGTTTTTACTCTTTGCCCCCCCCCCCTGGAAAAACTTGAAATGACGTCCCTGCTCTGTAGACCACGATTCTTGGGCTTTGTTTTAAATCAGGCCCTGAGTGTAAAAAAAAATGCTTCTTTTAGTTACTGTTGGTAATTTCTAAAACCAATCTATCCGTGTTTTCGATTTTAGTTTATTTTGGGGGCCATGTGCAACTATGGCATCGCCTTCAAAAAAAATAGCATCACATTGTTCCCATGGCCGGATTAGGGGACCCCAGATGTTCTTTAATTGAATGCAGATAAAGATTTAGCCAAAACTGGACTGTAAATAAGAGAGCGAGTCGAAAGTTCGGAAAAACTTGGATCGGACAGAAGTTCGAAGCAAGGCCCCTTCTTTTTTTTAAATTTTTGATGAGAAAAAATAGTGTTTTCATGTATGATTCGTTTTTCTTTGTAAAATTTTGACTCGGAAAAAAGTTCGAATGGAGAAAACTTTGGGGCAAAGTGGAGATGCGAGGCCCTGGGCGGTCGCCCAATTTGCCCACCACTTGCTACGCCTCTGACCAAAAGTACTTTAAGCTCCAAAAGTATTAGACTTCCACTGTGATAAAATTTTCTGCAACCTTGACCTAAACATTGCAACTCGTTTCACGAAGCTCATCCGCTACTTTGGACCACATGTTTTGCGGAACTCCTAGCTCCTCCAGATTTTGATCTTGGAGGCTAAAAATTTGCACAGGTTAGTTTCATAGGCATGTCTACACCTCTGTAAAATCTAATCCAAATCAAAGATGGTCGAGTGGGGACAATTTGAAAAATTGTTCTAGTTGACGTGAAATGACTCATTTATAAGGTGAAAATAAGAAATTTTTAGCTTCATGTATGGAATGTTTTCTTTTTATTTATATTTTTATTGTTTTTCATTAATTTTGAAAAATAAAGCAACTAAAGATCAATAATTCCAACATTAGTTCATGTTATATCTTTAAATGGTATCACACAAACAAAATTTTTTTGTAACCTAGGAAGTTTCACCTTTAACTTTATATTTCTGGCCCATTTTTTAAATTTCACTCATTTTTTTCTTAAATTTATGAGTTATATGGAACTTGATGTTATTTCTGAAGTATTTTATCTTTACTTTAATGAAATAACATCAAAACATTGTAAAGTTTTGAGTACATAATTTTGTCCAATAGTGTATTTATGTTTGTCGTTAGTGTTGAAAAGTAAAGCAACTAACAATCACTATTTCCAACATTAATGAATTTGTTGTCTTTAAATTAACTTATTTATACAAGACTTTGCCATAATCCTCGTTTTTTTATTTTTGAGTTTATACTTTTGTCCAATTCTCCTTAATGATAAAATATTAAAGTTGCACATTTTTTAATTGCATAAATATTTTACTTAAATTGATGAGTTATACTGCATTTAAAATTTTCTAAATTATTCATTTTTATTTTCATAAAAAATAATAATCTGAGTTAAATTACGATTAAAACAAATAAAAAAATTTGAGTCTATGATTTTGTCTGCCAATGTTATAGTAAACTGTAATACTATATTATGTGAGGTACTAAACGTATCTTAGCATAATTATATTAGTAAATCAAAATATTACTTAAATAAATATGAGTCAAGACAATTTAAAATATATATCAAAGAAATGAAAGTGATTAAAGTTAGATTTAAGATTAAAATATATGTTCATTGTTAATAGTTCAAGTCATCTGAACCCTTGTAACTTTATTTGTGACAAAAAAATGTGTCAATACTACTTACCTCAATTTAACGACACATTTCACTGGTCTGGATTCGAATGCATTGAACCTAAGGTTAAAACTTCATCAATTTAACAATAGCTTTCCTCAGTTTAACGATGAAATCAAGAATGGTCAAATCATCACTCATCAGAAATACCCTAGTATTGTTTTTTTTTTAAACTTTTTTACCAGCAAAAGCATTAAACCTCAATTTTGATTACTTTCTCTTATCCAAAAGGCCCTTTAGTCCTTGCAATAGTAACAGAGGCGGCCTTTCTTCAATTGCTTGCATATTTTTTTAAAAATCTGTTTAAATTTAAAGCACATACAAGCTATTTAGATTTTCTTGTTTTCTCATAATGGTGTTTTCGTTATTTAGCTCCACAATTTGTTTCTCCACGTAGATGCCTAACTGTTAGAAAAAATTGATTTAAATTAAAATTATTCCTTGTCAACAGTTTGTTAATAGTTGAAATACACTGAAATGTAATGTCTAGTTTTAAAAAAAAATCTCTATTCTTCAAACGAGTTGAACAATATGAAATTTCATTCATATATATTCCCAAGTTTTTCCTTCACCATTTTGATTTTTATTACAATCCATCCTCAACTAAAATTGAAAAATAAATATTCTGAGTTCAGCAAGTCATGCTGGACTGTTTTTACTGAAGCATTTGCCACAAGTTATTTGTTATGCTAAGTAAAATATTTTTCCTTTTTTATATTTTGATATCTAACTTGCATAACTGATGTTTCTAGAGCGTCGTAGACGATGGAGTGGAAGCTCTAAGGGAGTTGAAGTAGAAGATGAGCCTGATATGCCGGAAATAATAAATGAGGTTGATCCACAACTGAAAAGAGAAGAGGAAGAACTATCCAAAATTGCTACGGGAATTGGAAAGGTCATCACTTGATTTTTTCTGTTATATTTTTTGAGATTTTTTTTTTTTTTTTGAATAAGAAAATGTTTTCAATGAAAGTATTAATGTGCTCAGAACTGCATCTTTACGTTTTGATCTGAACTGAACAGGAATTTTCTAAATAAAATAAATAGATGTATAATGTGTACCTGTTTTTCTATGCAGTACATAACATAAATGATTGTGAAACAACTTAATTTGATTAACTTTAACTCATCAATTATTTGTTAAGAATAAAAACATAAATGAAACCATCAAAATTTTAAATATTTTTGCATTAAAATAGGGTATTTGTTCAGTGTTCAGTTTTGTATTCTTCATTGGTATTATTATATGCTGAAAAAAAAACCCTTAAGTAGTATTATTTGCCTTTTAGGTGTTTCTAAAAACTGTAAAAGATCGTGAAAAAATCAAGGCTTGGAAAAGATCACATTTAGATCCCAGAAATGCATCCAGAACTCCTTCTGCTAGTAAAGAACCTCCTGTGCGCTTAAGATATGACAATCCTGTGAATGCATGTAATATTTCCTAACTATTCCTATTTCTTAGTCTATATATGTGTAGCATATTATATTATTATCAATTTTCTTTAATTGACAGTTTCATGTTAATAAAGCAATTGTTTCATGTTTTAATAGCAAAGTGCATTGAAAAACAAATGCACTTTTCTATTGAATGTTAGGTAATAGATGTTCCCTTAAAAGTAATTGTAAAATGTCAGGTTTTAGTTCATTCATCATATAGCATCAGAATTGCTTTTTATTCTGCCACATAATTGGCCAGGCATGCAAATCAGGCAAAACTGCAGTAAGAAATATCACCAGCATTATAATTGCAAAGAGTATTATTTTAACTTTTTTTTGTAATAAATTATATTCATTTCACAAAATGCAAAAATTTCGCATAGTAGGGTTTTTGTCAACTTTTAAATCACGCAAATGAAGCATTGATTCATTACATAGCATCAACTCATTACTTGTATGTCTAACAATAGTATGACATTAAATTTTTTTACTGAAGAATATCTTTGGTTTCTAGTAACCAAGAAACGATTCAACCTGTGACTTAAGCAGCAAAACGTTCAACTCAAATCAAAAAGTGCTTCAGGAGAAAAAAAAATATTTTCAGAGAAGAGAAACAAATACAATCAGATAAACATAGCATCTGGTAAAGCAATTTTCCAAAAGAAACGTTTAAAATATCTGTTTTGATTATTTATTCTCTCCTCTTAGTTTAGAAATCAGTGGGACTTTTTCTTTCTTTTAACGTAAATATTTTGGCTAGTGAATGTGTAGAACAGCCATACTAAGTTACTTGTTGACAGGCCATCATTTAGGGGGGGGGCAGGAGGGGGTCAATTGCCCCCCCCCCTGACTTTGAGAAATCAATGTATTTTCATGTAAGTGGGCGTGGTTTTTGTTGTTTTCTAGTGAAATTGTATTGTGTTTTTACCTTTGCCCCCCCCCTGGAAAAACTTGAAATGACGTCCCTGCTTGTTGACTACAGTCTGAATTCTTTGAGTTGAGTACAAAGAAACATAATCTCATACTTCTTTGTAACATATTCATTTTACTTCAGACAATTTCATAGTTGAATTTTTAAAATGAAGCTTCTTTCTAGGCAGCTTCATTTTGAAAACCCTTTGCATCAAAAGTAATGTGTAAGCTTGAAATAAGTATTTTGAAAATAAGGAAAACAATATCTATGGGGAACAAACTTATGATCAGAAGTGTATAATTTTCAGACTTGTCTATGTGTATGGTCTGTTTTTTATTGTAGTTTTTATAAAGCATTGTTTTCGAAACCTCAATATTTTGAAAGAATTTAATTTACGATTGCTGTGTCTATTATTCAAACCTATTTTGGAGCAGTTTGTTCTGAAAATCATATTTTTATTTTAGCTCCTTCTAGAGATTCAGACCATCCAAGACCTTGGGAAGAAGAAGAGTTTGAAAGGAAGTCTAGTTTTCGATCATCAACTGGCAGACTCGTTGGAACGATTCCTAGCTATAATGGTACTACTAGTTATTATGAAATTATGCTTTAAGTACAAATAGACTTTTGAAAATAAGCTAGTCAAATTTCATGTTAAATATTTTTGATTAAAAATACTCATGTTAATGATTTTGTATAAAAAAAATCAATATTTTTTATGTGCCAGAAAGTTTTCAAAACATTATAAGATTCTAAAATTTATGTTTTTATGCATTCCAATATTTTCATCTGTGCGTGATAATCTAAAGTGCTGTTTATTTTACAGTGGTTTCATCACTTCGAAATGTTCCAAAACCTGGTTATGGTTTAGCATCAAGATCACCTGGACCAATGACTGGACGGGATAGTGGATTAGGATATATAGTTAGTACTTTTATCATTTCAGTTATAACGCAAAGCAGTATTTTTTATGCTTTGTTTAGCCAAACCTTGCATTCGTTGATCAGCATAAACTTCTTTCATGTCTTACTTTTATTTCATTTTAAAGTTTGTAATTGCTTTTTCAGAGTGACTTGACCTTTGGAGGATTAGAAAAAACTCATAGCTCAGAATTTAGTAGTGGTAAATCAGACAGTAAGTGTTCTGCTATTTGTAATACGTTCAGAGTTTATATTTTTTATCATTAGTGAATTAAAAAATGCAAGGTTTGTTCCACAATCAGGCCCGTCATTTAAGGAGGTCAGGGGGGGGATCAATGTATTTACGTAAGTGGGCATGGTTTTCACTGTTTTCCGATGAAATTGTATTGTGTTTGCACCCTTTGACCCCCCCCCCCCCTGGAAAAACTTGAAATGACGGGCCTGTCCACAACTTGGAGATCTGATTCTTTCTATATAATTTAATCTGAGTTGTTAAAATTTATAACATGTTATCTTCTTCTTATTGCACCAACATTTCACAGTATAATTTATTCTCTGTAGAACACACTGGCTATCCCTGGTTATGTAATTGTTCACCAGTGGCGTAGCTATGGGGGGTGTTTTGGGGACAAACCCTGCCACCCCCCCGAAACGTTGGTCCAAAAATGCAAAAATGAGATGAAAAAATATATAACTCCTAGAATGAAAAAGTATATGATTCTCCAGCGAATATCATTGCGTTACAGACTTCATTGCCACCCCCTCCCCTTCCCAGAATCATTAAGGATTGTCTTTTTTAGGAAATAAATGTCAAAATTTTCCGGAGGTAGGTGTCTAAACCTCCCATTATGATCGAAATTCGTCTGAAATTGCGTTTTTGGAACTGAAATTTCGAAAAAATCGCTGGGAAGAATTTCTGCATCCTATCATTTTCTTTCACATTATTAAAAATGGCCGGCAATCGTGTTTTACTGACTGAGGAAGAGATCGAACCATCAAACATCACCAAGGTAGTCTAGAATGGAGTTTTTAGAGGTACAATTTATGAAAATTTCCGAGGGCGAACCCCCGGACCCCCCTTCCATTTTTCTACAGTAATATTTCGTTACTCTTTAAAAAGCTGTCCGATTTTTCGAACTTCGGAAGTACGCATTTTCAAGTGAGTATTATATATATATATGCACACATACATATATGAAAAGTGTGGGTAATAAGGGGTTGCCCCCCCACCCCCGCCGCCAATTTTTTTAACCTCGTGACGATTTAGATTATAACCCCCCCTGAAACCAACGAGTAGTTACGCCACTATTGTTCACTACAAACATAAGTAATTTAAGTGTGGAATTTTTCTTGAATTGATTGTTTTATTAAAAACGCCTATTGAATAGTTGAAAAAAATCATCACTACTTTCACAAAATACAGTAGGGTGAAGTGGGGTAATTGCGTACTTGGGGCAAATGTGTACTCATTTGAAAAAAGGAGGAAAAACTGAAGCTAGCTGCTATCTAGTGGCACCATTTGGAAGCCTGTAGGTTAGTGATCACTTCTCAGATGGCTGCACCTATGTTCAGATAATAAGGCTTTATCAATCTGCCTCCATTTCGTCAGGTGTTTTTTTTCGTTGTGAGTCACATTTCGTGGACTTTTGTTTACAGTGCTGCAGGATCACCATTTTCAGATAAATTTGATTAGTTCTTGGATAAATCACTTGAAGGTAAGTTGTTTTCCTCATTAATGGCTGCAGAATAGTTGAATTAATGTTTACCTATACATACTGTTGGGGTATACATTTACCCCAGTTTGTTTTCAGTCACGGGGTAAATGTGTACTTTTTCCTGGGGCAAATGTGTACTACAGTAAACATTTACCCTAAGCAAAATTTACATAGAATACACATTCACCCACTCCTTATTAGACTTTTACAATCTTATTAGGGCGTATATTTTTGTTCCCAAATGTTTGATTGACCTCCTCATAATAAATTAATTGAAAAAAATGGAGAAAACACTTTCGTTTACCCTCACTCTGAAGATATTAGCGAAATCGATGGCAATGCTATTGTCACCAAGCTTCCAGAGCCATCTGAGGGAAAAAGAGGTGTTTTGATATTCCCAGCTAAATTTTCCTCCTACAACATGGGTTAGCAGAGTTGCTGAAGGTCTCACTCAAATTTGCTATTCTCATTTTGGCCAGGACTCCCCACTATAATTCCTTTTTTTTTACATTCCAAGATACAAATTTTGGCATGTTCTTTTCAATTTTGCTATTAAAGACGTTTTTTCCCCTTTAATCCTATGCTTTGTACTTTGTTTTCACCTTTGTAAACTGTACCAATTAAGAGAGGGCAGAAGGTGGGCAACAAAAAAGTGCATAGCTTCCGCTGGAGAATTCGGAAATAAAAAAATCATACACAGAATTTTTTGTCCTTAACTGCTCTTTTGTACTTATTTGGCCCAACAGCAAAACAACTGAATTGTATAGGATTTTCATGCGGCGTACACATTTGCCCCAACTTGTGGGGCAAATGTGTACTTCAGAGATGGTTTTAAAAACATAGCAATACAACCATGAAAAAAATAGTTTTTTTTTAATTCTTTGGGTGATTTGTAATCTAGAGAAACGTCGCTAAAAGATGATATAAAAAAAATAAAATTCTGAATACCCCCCTCCCCACCAGAGACTTAAGAAGTTGAATTTCGTCAAAACAGGTACACAATTACCCCACTTCACCCTACTAGTTATCAGTCACTACTAAAAATTATAAACAGATAAAATAAGAAATTTTTTATTAGTAAAGGTTCATTTACAATAGGTAAAATTTAACAAAATATTTTTTAAAGCTAAGTTGAATGTTGATCTTGTGGAGAAAATAGGGTTATGCATAACAGCAATAGCATGTAAACATGAAAAGTTATTACAAGTTCAGTGCAGTAGTTGGGGGAATGCGAGGGATTGTTGTGAATCTTTTTTATAAATAAAATGAGACTGTTGTAGAAGCATTTCATGTAATACTAGTATTAAATTAGGCATTTTAGTTATATGCACCAGAATGGTGCTGGATGGATTACTGTTGTTGGAGTCACAAATCCTCTAAAAGTGACTGTAGCACCTCATATTTCCTGCAAATGCATTTTTTTAAATATTCAAGAATAGATTTGGCCCTATCTGGTGGTAGCTGGTCACCATCTTTATGGAGGTACCAGTAGTCAAGAATTTAAAGCTTTCTATCTAACTACAATAATCGAAATGGACTGTGCAAGTCATAATGATAGCAATATTCAGTCGTTACAGTAACTCTAATTTTTTAAAACATTTTCATTTCATAAGTTATAAGAGCACACAAACGCTTCAACTCTTTTACTTTATCAAAAATTTCACCATTGTATTTGAATTTTTCAAATTTTATACTATGTGCAAGCATTTTAGTTATAAGCACCAAAATGGTGTTTATTCTTTACTGTTGTCATCAACATTCAATGTACATACACATATATGTCTGTTGTACATTGAATGGTTTACATGCTTGAAAGCAAGTTTGCCCTGCATTTAGGAATTGTAAAACATAAACAGTGAAATATGGTAACCTCTTCGCTATTATCGACCATG
Organism: Uloborus plumipes; assembly: GCA_038373865.1. Taxonomy (NCBI): domain Eukaryota; kingdom Metazoa; phylum Arthropoda; class Arachnida; order Araneae; family Uloboridae; genus Uloborus; species Uloborus plumipes. The sequence goes on along the minus strand of JAXGGA010003271.1, from coordinate 80,813 downwards.
ATATTCTATACCACTGTAGCAGCAAAACTTCTCAAGTAGCCGAGAGGGGCATCGGGAAATGAAATTCTTTCTCCCAGTTAGAAAGGCAGTTCTGTAGTTGTAAAAAAATTTTTTAGGACTCATTTTAGGGATTGTATGAGATGAAAATGGGACTAGTAATATACAAGGATAAGAAGATCGTCAAATTAGTAGGATCTAGCCTAGTAGCAATGAGCACAACTGAATAGTGGATATAGCAATTTGCAAAATGGCTTTTTACTGGCTACCAGAGTTTTTATTTGTGGAGTCCTTTTTAAAAATATTTACAGGGTGACAAGAAATAACTTGGACACACATCGTACATTATAACTTTAATGCTAATGAAAATATTGCAACCGAACTTCAAAATAAGTATTAATACATTATTTTGTCTAATATTTTTAAACATTTTTTTAAAGTGGCTACCTTTAGCATTGATACAGAGCTTTAGACGTGTCACAAAATTTTCGGCTGTGGCTCATTTATTGATATTTTATCCATTTTCTTCCATAAAGATTTTTGTAGGGATGCCAAAGTTTTATAAGGTTTAGTACACACCCTTGTCTCCAAGATGGACCAAACAGAAGAATCCATTATGTTCAAATCTGGGGAATACAGGGGCCATTCTTGAGCTCCAATGAAGTTCGAAAAATGTGTCTTGTATCAATCTTGAGTGTCTTAAGCTCAGTATGTAGGTGCAAAATCTTGTTATAAGGTTCATCTTTGGTTTTCAAAGAACTTTTGTGCCCAAGGCTAGACCAAAATGACTTTTTGGTATGTCAACTGATTAATTTTATTCCCCTTAATCAACAAAAACAAGTGGTTTTTTCCCACTAGCCCATGTCCCACCCCAAACCATTGCAGATAGGAGTCGTTGACGCTGCCAACAAATCAAGAAGCTCCAGGTGCTTCTGCTGACCAAACTCTATAATTATGGCTGTTTTGAACTTGTTCAATCTGGCACAGTTTCTCATCTGTGATGAACAATGTTTGTCATCGATCATCTGCGGCCCGCCTTAGCAGTTATCTCCTTGTTTGAAGTCTTATGCGTTTGTTCTTGGCTGTTAGCTTTTGAGCCTCTTTCATTCTCTAAGGGAGAAGATCAATCACAACTCTTACCATCAAGCAAGTGATTTCTCTATTAATATTCACCCCTCTAGCAATCTTTCTCATTGAAATTATAGGAGTTCGTTAAACTCACTTTTCGATCACTTTCCTGTATGTTGATGCGTTAACTGTTGATGCGTTTTCTTCTTTTTTCTGACCTGTCAACATCGTGTCCAAGTTTTTTTAACACTTTAATTGTACAGAAAAACGTCTGCTTAGCTACTTTCAATTGTTGAACCATTTTACATTTTTTCGTTTCTTGCTTATGTAATTCAAGTATGGCAGATCGTTTGCGAACCATAATGGTTATCCCAACTAACTCACTTACATCTATTTAGTAACTTTCTAGGATCGATTCCCTATCACAATATAATTATAAATTTAGTGGCATTTACAGATATTTTGTTTGAAACTTATTATTTCCTGTTACCCTGTAGATTTAAGTTTATTTTTGGCTATGTTTACTGCTTTAAAATTAATATTTTTTCTAATCTTTCTGAACATTTTTTATTAATTCAACTAATGGTAAACACACCATACATTTTTGGCTTCAGTAGATACTATTATCTACTCATTTTATCTTTTAAACTACAATGGTGCAGTGAGACCTATAAAGCAGAACCATCTAGATAATGACAAAACCAGCCTTATGAAAATAGTGTGTATAATAATGTTTAGAGATGATGATAAAGCGCAGGGACATCATTTCGAATTTTTCCAGGGGGTGGGGGCAAAGGGTGCATACACAATGTAAAATTTACCAAAAAGTGGCAAAAAACACGCCCACTTATATGCCAATACATTGATTTCCCAAAGTCAGGAGCCTGCCCCCCCCCCCCCCCAAATGACAGGCCTAATAAAGGGATGACAAATTACCTTTTGATTATTCAGAAAATTAGTTGTAAAGTTGTTTTACACAACACTTGATTGTGTTTTTGATAATGATACATGTGTATTCGTAATGATTTTCCCCTTTCTTTTCGGTAAAAAAGTTAGATAAATTTTTCTTTCTTGCAGTTTCAACTCTTTCAGAACCTGGTGATCGTTCTATAATGGTATGCTTTTTTTCCAGTTAGTTTATAAAATATATTGAAGCTTTATTATAACATAACATTCATTTGAATATTCTTAATCTATTTGTATATGTATGATTTTTATGTGTCAGGAGAAAATGTACTTAGTAATTGTAATTTAATAATAAAATGTGCTTAACTTCTGAACGTTTTACAGTTTCTTTAACTTTTATAAAAAGAGTTATAAAAGGATAATTTTAAAAGTTTTTATACCGTTTCAGTTAAAATATAGCTTTAAAATTGACTCTAACGAAATCTCTTTACTTTTTATTGTAATCTACTAAATATGGGTTTAGTGTTTTGTAACTCATTAAAAATTCTGATTTATGTTAATTCTAAATAATAAGTAGCTTCATACAAGTGTATTTCACTTATTGATTATTATATGTAGATCAGTGATGTTAAGGAAAGGCTTTCTCAGATCATAAATAATTTTGCTGATGATTTTAAAGGTAATAGTGAGTTAGGAACATGTAAAAAACCTTCAGAGAGTCAAGCATTTGAATCAATTGATTTCAATCATGATTTAAATCAAATTGTTTTTTAAACAAAATTATTTGTTAAAATCATTTTTTAAATTAGACATGAGAATTCTGCTTAAAAGTTCTAAATCCCACTAGTTCTTTCATTTTGTTAGTTATATACATATATTTTGTCTCTAGGGGTTATGATCATTTTTTTTCTAATGAAATTCTTTCTCCTTACTTAGTAACTTAATCACTCAAATTTTTAGTCAGTAGCTATTGGACATTATTGAATTTGTGGCTATTTTTTTTTATAAGTAGCCACTGCATTCAGGACTTATTTCTTTAATGAAAACAGCAAGGAAATCTTAAGGAACTATGCTAAAAGGTGGGTACTATGATCAGTCTTGGCAAATGTGATCAGTTGCTGTAATATGTGCCATGTGGATATTTGTACAAAATGGAGAAAGGGAACTTAAAAATAATATTTTTTCAACCATGAACTCTTGTAAATACTTTAAAGCAGGTGCACATACATTTTAAAAAAGTTCAAAAATGAAAGAGATACTTAAAAAACATTCAAAGAAAAGGGTTGGAGTTTATTTTTTCTGTAGTTATATCTATAAATAGTGAATATAAAGACTTTTATATACTGTTAACCCATTAATGGTTGAAACTCAAAACCATTAGTTGTGTTTGATACAAATCATAAAAGTTATTATTTTGAGCGAATACAATTGTGTTATGTTGCAAAAATGCAAAATTTCACGTACCTTTAGAAGTATAGGGTGTTGCGTTGAAGCAACGTCAGCAGAAAAGGAGTATGGATGCTAAGTAGTTTTATTTGATACAATTCTGCAGTTTCAATGCATTTTGGACAGGTAAAATTTGTGTGAGCTTTGTTATGGTTTTGAAACATCCAGAGTAATTAAGAAGAAACTGAATTTTTTTAAAAAAGATCACTTTATTTCATCTAATAAATTTTAAATTTAACAAAAACAAGATTATCCTAGTTCATACATGATAAACTTCGCTGCAATCGGGGTGGAGAGCAACATCACAAGCACTGCAACGATAAACAGTTTGAATATGGCAGTGCTTGCACTGTAGTCTTTTGTTATTTGTAGATCTTAAAGTAAAATGTACCCCATATACGGGTATTGGTAAGCTGAATTTGATCGGCCGTCTTGTAGCTGAACTTTTCTTCTGTGTGTTATTATCAAGGGGGTCTGCAAAAAATTAAGTTCAACCTCTCGTCTAAAGTCCAACTTTTTATTTGCTTCTTCAGATAGTCGTGAAAGCTTCCAAGCATTTGTTAGTGCAATATCAATATAATTTGAAAATAATGGCCACCAATCATTCTTTCCCTCGAACTCTAGCGCTGTAATTCAAAACAAAATTATCACACAAATCAACACCACTCATTTTCATGTGACATTGCTCAATGATACAAGGCTGAGGAACTGAAACCTCTTTCTTCTGAATTCTGGAGTAGCGAGCATCATTCTTTATAGCCTCAATTTTTCCATAAGTCGAACCCGGAATCATCATCATCAGAGTTCTTTTCAAAATTTTGTTCTAATGCATTTTCCAAAGTAAGATATCTTGCTCTGGGCATTTCAAAAGGCGGAGACAAAAACAAGATTATACAGTTAAAATGCTCAGAAGGGAAATAAAATCTATTTCTTTCGGGCAAACAGTTGAGACAGACAGTCTGACTAACCCTTTTTCGTTGACATTGTGTACATGCAACACCTGCTTTTGCTTTCCTTCTTTCCCCCACAGCATCAGTTTCTGTGTGGAGTTTTCTGATAAAGGTGACCTTGACTAAGAGTACTTCAAATATAAACCCATTTTTTTTTTGTTTTCTAACTTTTTTGATAGAAAAGTAGATTACAAATTTAAGCAAAAAAAAAAAACATGCTAGAACCACAATTTTTATTACATATAAAAAGAAATGTTTGAGGCATTTTTTTTACTTTCCATGTTTCTATTATTGTTCTTAAACCTAAAACTGAAATCTCAATGCAAAAATTAGTTGAAAAGCTAATTTTTTATAATTTTTATAATGACTGTTGCTGGGTTAAAAAAAGTGAGGAAGTAGAAACAGGTAGCTGGTCTGATTTTAGGATAGCATCCATTCATAACAGTAGTAAAAAAGATTTTTAATTTTTTCATTTTAAAACTATTGCATGTGTTCTTCAAAAAATGATTTTAACAACAATATAATGATAATGATTTTGTTTTTCCTTCTTTTAAGTAGCATTTGATTTTTATCGCTTAAACACTACCTTATTAGCTTATTTCCCTCTGTTTTTCAGTATTTATAGTGCCTTACTGTGCAATATACGTTACATTTCTGTTGAATCATACAATTGTATTAAATTCGTTTTATATCGTATTAAGAAAATGTAATGTTTTTTTAGTTTTTAAAAAATATAAATTTCAAGTTGAGCTATTCATAAATCAATGTAATTATATTTAGCTTAATTATATCAATGTATAATAACTTAAAACAAAAATTAATTTTTAAAAATATATAAAATTTAAATTAAAAAAAAAGAAAAAAAGATTCAGGTATCTCCTAAGTTTTCTATAAAGCATTATATGTCACTCAATTTCGAGAGCTTCACTTTGACCATAGAAATAAGTATTAAAAGTACTTCACGCAGAGAGTCTTATCTGGGAGTATTAATAAGTAATGACTTTAAAAGTAAATAGTGAGATGTAGCAAGTGACTGAGCTAACAAAATTCGTCAATATGTTAAAAGAAGAAGTATGAATAATTCTAGGAAATATATTATCATACTTTACAAACCGTAATTTAGATCCCATTTGAAGCATGCCATTCAGTTTTGGGCACTGCATCAGTCAAAAGATAGTACCTTATTCAAAAGAACTCATAGATGTTGAATCATCTTACAAAGGTGGATCTAAAAAAGTTTAAAAGCAACAGCATTTGAAAAATAGTTACTGTGGAGGCATTTTTCCTCAAAAATGAAAACACCTTATGCTAGTATTTTTAGAGTGATTATATGGATAGATAATGTAAGTTTTCAGATGGACTAAAATGGTTAAAGCGGTTAAGTTTTAAGACGTGGTCTTGCTTAGTTGTTCAAATTCACTTCTTGCGCAAAAACATCCTGAGGTTTTGAGTGATAGTGTCAACCTCTTGGTTATGATTTCAGGTTTAAATGGTTTTATACAGAGAGCGAAATATAATCTGATTTTATTCAGCTGCTTAAATGTGTTAAAATAACTGGTGATTCTCTAAATTTTTGTAGAAATGAGAGAATCTGATATTATTGCTTCACTCTACTTGAATCACATTCATATCTGAAAATTAGGAAAAATTGTAATTTCAATGGTGTTATAAATGCTTGTGTTACCAGAAGTTGTTATTTGAAATAAGATGAATAGTTTATATTACATAATAAACAAAGCATAAAAAGAGATTACAATTCATTTTAAAGTTGAGCTTAGTGCCTTTTTCTAATCATCTGTAATATTTCAATTTAGTTTTATGAGAATATTGTTAATATTTTCAAAATTTTCCTTTGAAGGCATGTAATACATGGTGCATCCCAAAGGTAATGCGAATGATTTTTTTCTGGCTCAATGGTACAGTGCAGCGTGTTCTAACCAGCTGGGTCAGGTGTAGGGGGGTGTAGGCTTCAAATTGGGCCAGGTGTTTTTTAGTTGTCAGCTGCCAGAGAGACAGAATGTGTGATATAGTGAACCCCTTTTTCAGTAAATGTGACACGAGAAAATGGACAATTCGAAGGAGCAACGGTGCGCTATCAAGTTTTGTGTTAAACTTGGGAAGTCTGGCACCGAAACGTTTCAATTAATTCAGCAGGCCTTCGGGACTGATTGCTTGTGAGCCAATATTTAGAAAAGTGCCAATTTGAAGTTGGAGTTTTCTGAAAAAAAAATTTTTTTTGCAGAAAAAAACTAATATTGGATTTTAAGTCTAAATTGGGTCTAAATGCAAGAAAATAAAAGGGGGAGGTCAAGGAAGTTCTTTACCCCCTCCTTTCATTACTCACTTTTAAGCCGTTACAGATCTGATGAATGTTACAGATCTGATGTTAATATGAGCTACATATTTGAGTTTATGCTTTCAGTCTTCGTTAACATCTCTAAATATATCATTTCCTTGCATTTTTAACATAGAATTAAGATAATTATATTAAAAAATATACACTGCTCGACATTGAAAATGCAACATTAAGAAGGAGTGGTCAGAAATTGATGAAATTTGGTAAGAAGACAGAGACAGCATGGAACAATAAGTGATATTTATTTCAAAATAAATAAGCAAAATTTAGAGCGAGAACGGCGTCGGCTCAGTAAGAAGTAGGACCACCGCAGACAGCGATGCACGAAGAAACACGTCTAGGCATGGAGTCAATAAGCCTGCGGATGGTGTCCTGAGGGATGGCACTCCATTCCCTTTCAACCATTTGCCACAGTTCGTCCTCTGAACGAGGCAGTGACAGGTTCTGCAAACGGCGTCCAATCACGTCCCACACATGTTCGATTGGTGACAAGTCAGGAGAGTATGGTGGCCAGGAAAGCATCTGTACACCTCGTAGAGCATGTTGGCTGATTCGAGCACTGTGAGGCCGGGCGTTATCCTGTTGAAAAATTGCATTTGGCAGACCCTGAAGGTAGGGGATTGCCACCGGCCGCAGTACATTATCTACATATCGTTGGGCCGTCATAGTGCCCCGAATACGAACTAGAGGTGATACGGAATTGTATGCAATAGCGCCCCAAACCATTATGCCACGTTGTCGCGCTGTGGGGCGTTCCACAGTTACTGCCGGATTCGATCTTTCTCCACGTCGACGCCACACACGTATGCGATGACTATCGCTGGACAAACAGAAGCGGGATTCATCTGAGAACACTACGGTTTGCCATTCTGCCATCCACGTCGCTCTGGTCCGGCACCATTCCAAACGTTGGAGTCTGTGCTGTGAGGTCAATGGCAGTCTTCTTAGCGGGCGCCGTGATTGCAGGCCACGTGCAACCAGTCGACGGGAAATGGTTCTGGTCAACACAGGAACATCCAGGGTACCTTGCACGTGCTACAGAATCGACGTACAAGTGACTTGCGGGTCCGCCACAGCTTGTCGGTGAATCCGTCGATCCAAGCGGTCTGACGTCACTCTGGCTGCACCTGCACCCCTCAATGTGGCTACATTTCCTCTTTCCAACCATCTCCGACACAGCCGATGCACAGTGCTTGCATCCATGTGGGTATCAGCTGCAATTTGACGTATGGAACAACCTCCCCTTCTCAGTCCGATCGCCATACCCCTTGTAAAGTCGTCTATATGCTGGAAGTGTCTTCGTTGAGGACGGCGTGGCATTTCCTCCTATCACACGTATCCTTCGAGACAAAAACCAAATTTCTCCGATAATAAGTCTGGCAGAAAAACCAACATGAACATAGCCCACTTTTCAACTTCATTCTCTTATATCTTACTTCACGTGCGTCGGAGAGCTGCGCATTTCATATCATTTGCATAACTCAGTAACGTGCGTCTACGGAAAATTTGCATGAATTTCTGACCACTCCTTCTTGGTGTTGCATTTTCAATGTCGAGCAGTGTATATTAGGCTAAAAAGTCAAATTTCATTATAAAAAAGCATTTCTTGGAAATAAAAATGAGCGATAAGGTTTTTAGATAAAATAAATTATGAGATTCCCAAATCCAAGCTAATAAAACATTTGTTTTGTTTTGAAACAACACACAACTTCAACTTTTTCAACACACTACTCTGCTGCTTGCTTTTCTTTAATTAGTTGCAGGAAATTTAATTTCTTGATCAGAAATTCAAATTTAGCGTGCTAGTTATTATCTAGTTATTTAGCGAAGTTATGAGAAATTGAAGCACAAAAAAAAATAAATAAATAAATAAAATAATAATAATTAATTAACTTAATTTCTGCAGTGTCACTTTTTCTTATTTTACTAACTTCTATTGTAAAGTCATACAAACCACAAATGAAGCAATTGTACTAAAAACTCATTGCTTTTCATTTTTTAAGAACAAAAATATTTAATATATATGGCTAAAACCTATAATTTTTGCTTTTTAATAATTCTGAAACGTGTGAGTTAGTTCGGTAACATATTCGCTGTTTTTCAATGTTACCGCTCTGACTGTTACCGATCTGACAAACTGACAAAGTTTTTTTTTTATTTCCGAGTCGATCGCACTAAACCAAAATCAAACACGTGGTTTTTTCACTTGTAATAAAGGACTATACTTATATATAAAATAATTTTTAAAATAATAAAAACTGCGCATTTTAGAGCGTGTTACCGATCTGATGACTCAAATGACACACATTTTATAAAATCACTTTAAAAAATCTTACATACAATTTTAGATGCAGAAATGCAAATTTTTAATTACGATTCGATAAAACATCCCACCAGGTACTCAGTATCACGTGGTATAGGTGCAGGAAATGATTTTGGGAGCCTAAACATAGATCGGAAGTTATTGTTACCACTCTGACGGCGGAACTTGGGACACGCTTATTTCGCATCGGCTAGAAAATCAGAAATCGATTAAAACAAAAATGAAGTAAAATATTAACAAAGGGGTAAAAATAGAATCGTTTTTCGTGCAAGTGCGTTTTTTTGGGAAGTTAGAAAGTGCGCATGACCTGTTTGCATGCTGAGCTTTGCTACTGGGGACACGTTACCGATCTGATTTTTGATGTATAAAAACAATATTTTCTGAAGAAAAAAAATTCTTTTTTCTGATGTTATTAGATGAAATGATAGCAGAACCTTGTCTTCTTTCTGGGGAAAATTATTTTTTTAACTAGTTATTGAAATACTAGTGAAAATTCACTTGGGACTCAAATTGGCACTTTTCTAAATATTAGCTCTTGTCCCAATCCCAAGTTTTCCAATGGCACAAGTCGTTCATGGATGGTCGAGAGAACATCACGGACGAACCTCGCAGCGGGCGGCCGTCAACCTCACGAGCCGACGAAAATGTGACGCGTGAGCGTGATTGTTTGAACTCTGACAGACGATTGAGCCTTCAATTGATAGCACAGACTCTAAACTTCACGAAATCAACAGTTCATCGCATTGTCACAGAAGATTTGAACATGAGAAAGGTGTGTGCCAAACTGGTTCCAAAAGTTTTGACCAACGAACAAAAAGACCTGAGAGTGCTCCGATGCCAAGAAATGTTGGAAATGTGTGAAAAAGATCCTAATTTTTTGAATGTAGTTATCACCGGTGATGAGTCCTGGATTTTTGAGTATGACCCTGTTACAAACAGGCAGAGTTCAGAGTGGCACACCACATTCTCTCCCCGTCTCAAGAAAGCACGCATGAGCAAGTCCAGGATCAAAACCATGCTCATTGTTTTCTTTGACGTCAGAGGTATTGTGCACCACGAATTTGTACCGACTGGGACAACAGTTAACTCAGTTTTCTACTTGGAAGTGCTTAAAAGACTGAAAAGGACTGTCGCCGGTCGCCGAAACGACATCAAGGACACGTGGAAACTTCATCACGAGAATGCGCCGAGTCACAGCGCTTTCATTATTAACGACTTCCTGGCCAGGGCTCACACCCCATTGGTTCCCCAGCCTCCTTACAGTCCTGACCTGGCTCCTGCAGACTTTTTTCTATTTCCTAGGTTGAAAGGAGCAATGAAAGGTGAACATTGGGGCTCGATTGAGAGCATTCAAGCTCATGTCACATCGGCTCTGAAGGACATTCCAAAACAAGCCTTCCAAGATGCCTTCCAGGGTTGTAAACACCGTCTTCAGAAGTAAATCAATGCAAGAGGGTACTATTTTGAGGATTTTTGACTTTTTGTATGAATATCTTCAGTAAGTGTTTTTTGATGAATTTTTTCGCATTACTTTTGGGACGCACCATGTAATATGTAACCCACTGCTTTACCCCAGTGGCTACTGAATTCATGGTAAGAACTAAAAATTAGCTATAATATTGTATGGAATTTTCCTAATATAGTTCAGTTCAGATGCAAAATGATTGAACCACTTCAAGCTCTCTAATGGATGCATAAAGTTAATACTGAATTGTAAATGAAATAGATTATGATTTTTCTGTAAAAGAATAACTATTTTGATTTTACTAGTTAATGGTATTCTTGCTTTTCGGGTTAATTTCATTCACCTAGATTTATATATTTCATTACATTACACTATTTGAAGTTACAGAATCGAAGTGGAAGTGGTTTATTCAGAGGAACCCCATATTCTGAAGGCTTTCGAGGATTTAGGTATCCAACATATAGTCCACATTTACGACATTCTTTACCAAATGTCACTCTTCATTTGTCAACAGAACCACCAAAGGTACGTTAATTTTTATACTTGCTCCATATTTTTTCTATTTGGCAAAAAGGCAACACTTCTTAAGTAATCTCAATGGCAATTTAAGCATAAGTCTCATAGTCCTAATCTAGTTTTTGAGATTGTCCCTATTTAAACATTTGAAGGATTATGAAAGTCGTTTTAGAGACCCTTAATTGCTACAGCAGTTCACTAATGTACTACCTAGGAGTTATGTACTTAATAGAAACAAATTTGGTAGAAATCATCTTTTTTTTTCATAATAGTATGAATATTGCATAAGATACAGTAATGCTATATCACTAAGGTTTTTATTTCATGAAATATCGGATTAGAAATAAAAAATCAATTGCCTGTAGTTGTCTATCAAATGTGTTTTGTGAATTTAAAGACTCTCTTTTTCGAGCACTGATGATACAAAATTAGTGTTTAAGGGAGATGAGTGTTTACTAAAAAGATACAGAAAGAAAAACATGCTATCCTCTTAGTTATCTGCCTTCTATGCCTGATAGGAAATCTTTTTTTTTTTTTTTTTGCTTTTAAACTATTGTATTTTTTCAGGAATGTTGTGTTTATTCTAATAAAGATTTTATGGAATATATTCGTATTGTACAAGTTTTTAAGATGCTTTTAAATAATTTTTTCTGATTAGAATTTTTAGGGGCTGTTTCACTTTTCAAATGAAAATTTTAAAAAGTTTTTATCCTTTATTGTAATAGAAACATTTAGGTATTGTTCTCCTTAATATATATCTGAACTTTTCCGTAGTCCAATGTGGAAGGATTTTTAGGGGCTGTTTCCTTGTTTTAGAAAGGAGTTTGTAGAACTGTTGTCTTCATACTGCTTGGAACTGCAATGGGAAGTTTTAGAGACTGTTTTCTTTATTCTACTGTGGATTTTTAAGACTGTCATTCTTATTTAGTCAACATTTGTGGTCTTGTTCTCCTCATTCTCAAAAGGACTTTTTGGAACCATTATCCTTATTCTGCTAGTGGCTTTAAGGGGCAGTCATTGGGAAATGCCGGAATACTTTTTGTGTGTATTTTAATTAGATAAATGAAAACCTTTTTTTATTTTTAGTGAATCATCTTAAGTTTTTCTGGAGAGTGACTATATATTTTAGCACAATCAGTGCCATGGAAATAAAACTTGTACTGTTCAGCATTTGGAGCTTAATACTTGCACATTACATAATTCTATGGTAACTATTGTATCTAATGAAATATCACTCCGAAAATTGTTAGTATAAGCGTACTTGTTATCCAATTGAAATGTATAAAAATCTTTTTTTTTTTATAAGACCTCAGAGAGAGAGAGAGAGAGGTTATTTCATTTCTTTTTATCCAAATATACATGTAGCAAAATATCTCTTCCTGGTTGGGACTGGGATCGGAATGTGCGATCAAAAGAGTATTTGATTTATACCAATTAAAGAATTTCAAAGAAAAACAGCAAAGTGTTAATCTGGCTTTGTAAATGCTTCCATATCAAATTGGCAACTTGGAAAAATGCTTCAAAAAATCAACTTTTCTTCTTCTATATGTACTTGTGTGCTTCTTGAATGTTGGTTATATCCTGATATTAGTTTTATGGGGCATAAATTGTAGCTCTTACACAAAACTATTGGCTGTGTTTTTATTACATAATAAATATCTTACTGTTGTGGCCAAAAACTATACTAGAAATATCAAGCATTAACTGTTATATATCACTTTTTAGGTTATCTGTTTTATTAATGTTTTTGAGGTCCCTTATCTGCAAACTAGACAAATTATTTTTTTAGAAACTCTGTGCTTCTTATCTTGTAGAAAAATCCCCAATATCTTTCTCATTTCAGTTTAAACTTTAATTTGTTTTTGCACTCTATTAATTAGATCTAAAAAGTGAAGGTTATGAATTAACTATGAAATGGTACAGAAACCCTTCTCTAAAAATATTTTTTAAAAAAACTGTTAGGGTGATTGCAACATTACAGTCTTAAGATGTTATCAGTTATGTATTGCCGTATCTCCAATTTTCCATGCAATTTATGACAAAAATTCACATAAATGCAGTTTAAAAAAAATAATTCAGAGTATTTTTGGTATAAATATTTATTAATTTCTCAGACTCCCAATTTTGTATTCATACTAAATGTGCTTTAAATTAAGTAATGAAATGCTATATTCAAATATTCTTCTTTTGCTGCATATTCTTCTTTTGTTGTATAATGTCACTTTATTTACTTTATTAATATAGATATGTTGCTTTCGTTTTTTAAAAAGCTAAACATTTCAGTATTTAAAATTTCGAGCAATAATCATTTTTAGGTTAGTTATAAATCAGATTGAATTTATAGCATTGAATTATAGTCAATAGAACATCAACAGCTGAAGTTTTTGCAATGCAGTAGAATACCTTTATAATGCCAGCCTATATAACGTAATTCTCTATATAAACATCACAACTTTTCAGAAGTACTAAGCAACTAGATTTGTAGTTTAAGAAACCATCTACTCTGTCTTGCAAACATAAAAATTCTTAAGCAAATTAAATTTTTAAACAGGTATTTCATATTTTCACCCTATTTCAAAGCTTTTAAGTGAAAATTAGTGTTCTCAGTAAGAAAAAGTACAAAATCTCTCTTAAAAGTGCAGCGTTTTGCAAAACATGAAGCTAGCAGAAGTGCAAGATACTTGTAATTCACTTTCTTTTGAGTGTAAAACATTTATTTGTGAATTACAATATATATATATATATATATATATATATATATATATATATATATATATATATATATATATATATATATAGGTCATTCCAAGTGAAATCAACAAGCCTCAAAACTTGACCATCACCAATTTCAAAAAAAATCATAGGGTCGAATACGTCTATAAAGTGATACAAAAAAATGATTTTTAAAATTTTTTTCAGCTGTTAGTTTTTTGTGGGGGACTCCCTAAAAAACTCGAAAAAATGGCAAAAAGTCGAATTTTGGTACACACAAGGATTCAATTTTCTCAGCTTCTATTGCAGCTAGTCTTTTGTTACATGTCATTTTAAAGCTCTTTAAACAAGCTTTCGTATGATATATGACTTGACAAGTTTTCGTGATGTTAAAAAAATTTCAAGGTCACCGAAAGCATTATTTGACCTTGAATATCTCAAAAAGTGTATTTTTTAAAAATCTGAAAAAAAAATATATGTATTACTTCCCAATGTAGTGTATATGTGGTAAAAATTTCAAAATGGGACAGCAATGGGATCTGGATGAAAAGGGACATAGACTTTTTACACTATTACCACTTTATTGCAAAGCCATTATTGCAAACTGTGAAATGCTAGTTATAAGTGACGGTTGTTATAAGTGACGGCATTTCACAGTTAGCAATATTTCTGTATTATATATCTCCAGGAGCCATGGTTTTGCAATAAAGTGGTAATAGTGTAAAAAGTCTATGTCCCTTTTCATCCAGATCCCGTTGCTGTCCCATTCTGAAATTTTTACCACATATACACTACATTGGGAAGTAATATATATATTTTTTTCAGATTTTTAAAAAATACACTTTTTGAGATATTCAAGGTCAAATAATGCTTTCGGTGACCTTGAAATTTTAACATCACGAAATCTTGTCAAGTCATATATCATATGAAAGCTTGTTTAAAGAGCTTTAAAATGACATGTAACAAAAGACTTCAGCTGCAATAGAAGCTGAGAAAATTGAATCTTTGTATGTACCAAAATTCGACTTTTTGCCATTTTTCGAGTTTTTTAGGGGGTCCCCCACAAAAAACTAACAGCTGAAAAAAATTTTAAAAATCATTTTTTTGTATCACTTTATAGACGTATTCAACCCTATGATTTTTTTTGAAATTGGTGATGGTCAAGTTTTGAGGCTTGTTGATTTCATTTGGAATGACTCACATCCATATATATATATATATATATATATATATATATATATATATATATATATATATGTGTGTGTGTGTAAGAGTTCTTTAGAATCCAAACCTGTGAAGTCCATCTCTCAAAATGTATAGTTCTGATAGCTTACCTATGGATCTGAAGACGTTTTGACTCTGAACCTTTACTTTATGTTCACTTTTTGCTGAGATCTAGTGGTTTTCAATCTATTGCCTTTAAGTCGTTGGTCAAGGAGCTTTTAAACTTATTTTTTTTTAAATAAAATTATTTTTCTTTAAAAAAGGGCCTTAACACCTGTTGAATTTGAACAACTCATGTAGCATAATTAGAGCTTTAACACTCACTGCAATTTAAACCTATTCTAAAGTGCAAATGAGCTGAGATGTAAGAGACTATAGACTATGAATTAGTTTCAAAAACTGTGAAATGATATAATGCCAAAACCTGTGTAACCCAAAACCTCTGGTCCCGAGATGTACATTATAACGGTCTTCTACTGTACTAATAGTCTTAACTTGTTTTGTACATAACTATTTAAAAACATGATCTACTTTTTAAATACAATATAATATTTTCAGGAACATGCATTTGCTTCTGAGTGATTCCATACCAATTCACCAGAAAAAAGAAAAGTTGGTCGCACGACCGACTCGGATTTTCTTTAAATTTGGCACACAGGTTGATTATATAGAGGCATGGAAAAATCCAAATTTTTAGGTTCCTGCTCCACTTATTTTCTGAGATACATGCCCTCAAAGTTTGTCCGCCCCGTCAAAATACTAAAAAAGTGATGTTATTTAATCATTTTTTATAAAAAATTGTACTCATGCAATATAAAAGTGTTAGATATCTATGGAAACTAGGCATTTAAAAAAAAAATACTAAAACGTTCATAATGAAAATTGCTAAGGTACAGGGCTCTTTGAAGTTGTCACCACAAAAACTTGATTTTGCCGATTTTGCTAAAATTGAGGAATTTATTCCAAAAAAAGGAAGCCATAACCAAAGGTTTACTCACGTTCTGGTAGTGTACAGATGTTTACTATAAATGGTTACACAATGCATAACTTGGGTTTCTCACTCCTTCTTGGAAATATTTAAGCTTAAAGATAAGCCATAAGGCAAAAACATGCGTTTTTGGCCATCTTGGCAGCCATTTTTCTCATAAAGTGGGAGCAGTAGAAACTTTAATTTTTTTTTAAACAAGCCACTGATATGTTAGCTATTCACAGGAAAAGAGTTTACTTTTGGTTATTTCTTGCATTAAGAGATATCCTGCTGACAGTATATGCATGTTTTTCGCCTTGACCATATGCTTTTATTCCCCCTCTCATGGACTTAAAATTAATTAAACCAAAAAATAATGATATATTTATTAATAGCTGTATTATCTACCCAATATGTCATGAAATTTAATTTATTAAATCATTGAACAATAAGTTAGATATATGATGAAAACAAGAAATAGTATTTCTCCGATGAGTGAGCATTATGCATTCATAATTATGAAATACTTAATAATTTCTTGAGAAATTAATTAAAATAAAGGAGCTCTAAATATTTATCTCATAAGCAATACCCAATCTTGTGATTGGGATATTCCTGCTTTTAATTGCAGAATTTCTTGAATATCACATGAATATCAGGAAAATAAATGAGGCCTTTTCCTTTGATGTAGGATATTTTATGACAAATTTTATTTGATGGGCTACTAACTGAGCATGGTGATAAAGAGATATTAATTTCAGCATCGAATTCCATTTTACTTTATTAACAGTTAAATATTTACGAAATAATTAAATAAATAATTTAATATAAAGCCATGCTTGAAGAATTAAAATTAGTGCAACTAATTTATTCCCATACTGATCTTTACAAAACTGACATGCGTTGAGCACTGATAAGAACTGACAAGGATAAGTTTACTCACTAAAATACTAAATTACAGATACCATGAAGCATGCATTCTATTTTCTACAAAATAATACTGCAACAAAGAACGAGGGTATCCTCCTGTTTAGAGCCAATCAGGAATATCCCAATCACAAGATTAGGTATTGCTTATGAGATAAATATTCAGAGCTCCTTTATTTTAATTGATTTTTCAAGAAATTCTTTAGTACTTTATAATTATGAATGCATAATGCTCAGGCATCAGAGAAATTCTATTTCTTGTTTTCATCAAATATCTAATTTATTGTTCAATGATTTAATAAATTAAATTTCATGACATATTGGGTAGAATACAGCTATTAGCCATAAATATATCATTATTTTTTGTTTTAATTAATTTTAAGTCCATGAGAGGGAGAACAAAAGCATATGGTTGTCACGAAAAACATGCATATACTGTCAGCAGGATATCTCTTAATGCAAGAAATAACCAAAAGTAAACTCTTTTCCTGTGAACAGCTAACATATCAGTAGCCTGTTTAAAAAAAAATAAAAGTTTCTACTGCTCCCCCTTTATGAGAAAAATGACTGCCAAGATGGTCAAAATCGCATGTTTTTGCCTTATGGCTTATCTTTAAGCTTAAATATTTCCAAGAAGGAGTGAGAAACCCAAGTTATGCCTTGTGTAACCATTTATAGTTACACAACATCTGTACACTACCAGAAAGTGAGTAAACCTTTGGTTATGTTTTCCTTTTTACTTCCTTTTACGTAGTAAAGGAAGTATTGTGATCGCGAAAAAAAAATCACTCAAATTTGAGTCTAAATTTTGATTTTGCTCACCCCCGAATGAATGTTCAGTAGTTTTTTCGATCTGTAAGCACGTGCATATGTACCTACCAACATATAAGCAGCCGAAAAATCCTTTTCAACCACCCCCGAGTTAATTACGACGAGTTCTCGTGACGTCTGTATGTACGTGTGTGCGTATGTATGTATGTGGGTCGCATAACTCAAAAACAATATGCCGTAGAAGCTTCTAGCGTGGTATGTAGGCTCTGAGGATGGTCTAGTTGTGCACCTCCCCTTGTGGTTGCATTCGAATGCCCCCAAGGGGGTGTTTTACCCCTTTTTGGGCATATACTGTCAGCAGGATATCTCTGAATGCAAGAAATAACCAAAAGTAAACTCTTTTCCTGTGAATAGCTAACATATCAGTAGCTTGTTTAAATAAAAAATTAAAGTTTCTACTTCTCCCACTTTATGAGAAAAATGGCTGCCAAGATGGCCAAAATCGCATGCTTTTGCCTTATGGCTTATCTTTAAGCTTAAATATTTCCAAGAAGGAATGAGAAACCCAAGTTATGCATTGTGTAAATATTTACAGTAAACATCTGTACACTACCAGAAAGTGGGTAAACCTTTGGTTATGTCTTCCTTTTTTTGGAATAAATTCCTCAATTTTAGCAAAATCAGTAAAATCAAGTTTTTGTGGTGACAATTTCAAAGAGCCCTGTACCTTAGCAATTTTCATTATGAACGTTCTAGTATTTTTTTTTTTTTTTTTGAATGCCTGGAGTAACTAGTTTCCATAGATACCTAATGCTTTTATATTGCATGAGTACTATTTTTTACAAAAAATGATTAAATAACATCACTTTTTTAGTATTTTGAGGGGGCGGACAAATTTTGAGGGCATGTATCTCAGAAAATAAGTGGAGCAGGAACCTAAAAATTTGTACTTTTCCATACCTCTATATAATCAACCTGTGTGCCAAATTTAAAGAAAATCCGAGTCCGTCGTGCTACCCCGTTCGGTAAGTTGGTATGGATAATTATTCTACTAAGTACTTCTTCTCATTCATTCCATTTAATGCCAGAAAATACAGTCAAGCCCGCTTTTTAGAATACCAGTTAAAAGAATATCCCCCACTTAATATACTAAATTTTTCATGCGCCATACCATTGGAATTGATAATTTTTCCCGGATAATGTTATTTAATGGATATCCCGGATAATGAATAATTATTCCCGGATGTCTCGATTATTAGAATACTTTTTGTAGCAAAATGGCTATTTTATTAAGAGGGCTTGACTCTAGTTTTTTATTTGGTTTATCTATAGCTTACTATTATGCAATGGTACTTTTTTTTTGTTTTTTAATTTTTCGTACAAAATGCAACAAATCTTCAATTTTCAAATGCATAGCTCTGATAAGCATAATATATATTACTTTGTTTGCAGCTGTATCCTTATCATTTGTTAATAACATCCAATTACCGGTTACCTGCAGATGTGGATCGTTGCCATTTAGAGGTACAGTTCTTTTCTGAATAAATTTAAACCATATATCATGAATAAGACATCTAAATCGTATAGTTATTGCTTCAGAAGCAAAAAAAAATATATATATATATATATAAATTAATCTTAAAATGTCACATTTCCCCCCTTTAAACTTCAACATTATAATTTATGTGCATGAATTTTCTTTCAGAGACATCTTTCAAATGAAGAATTTCAGGCCTTATTTCATTTAACCCGTTTGCAATTTTATCGTCTACCTGAATGGAGGAGAAATGATCTAAAAAGAAGAGCAAGATTATTTTAATGATATATTATCTGAATACAGTATTAAATATATTTGTTTAGGTTTTAATATTTATGAAAAAAACATACCATACATTACATTTTATGCCAGAAATCAACTATCATCTTTACTAACATGCTGAATCGTTTATACTTTTCAGTTGAAATTCTACAATCTGAATACAATTTTTAAGTGTTTTTTTTTTTCTTCTTTTAATTCTTTAAGCACTAAAAATGTTTTCAAAATTAAACACTAATTTACAACAAAAATTAAGGTAAATGAAGTATTCAAAGATATTTATTTCCACTGCAATATATTTACTATGCATTTTTCAGTCATCCAATATCAAAGTTTATATAATTTTAAAAGTGGTCTTGTGAGTTTCAAGTGCACATAAAGCAGCTTAGTATAAGGTTTGATTGAATAGGATCACAAACCTAATAATTTATTGTGGTATTTTAAAAATTATATCTAAATTACTGTTTGTTGATCTATTTTAATATTGCAATTTGAATGATTTTATGAATGCTGTATTAATTAATGTACTGTTGGTTAATAAAATCAACTAGCTTTCCTACTTGTAGTAAAATATGTTTGAATACGCTTTTTATAAGCCAGTACAGATGAGTTTCCTGTTAATACAAGAAAAGCAGTAAAATAAATTGAGTGACTTGAAGTTATGCACTAAAATAATTGTAATGAAATCAAAGAAAAAAATTTAAACTGTAATATCTTTTCAAAGCTTTCATTTTTTGGAAAAAATAGTATTTAAATCCTCATATTCTCTTGTAATATAGAATGAGGTTTTTTTTTTTTTATAAGCCAAGATGATCATCAGTACAGAAACACTATTTGTTTTATGTGAATATAAATTTTTGCTAATATGCTCAGGAAAAAATTATCAAGAACTTTCTTATTTCACTAACTTTTTTTTTTTTGAATTTTCTTATAATTTTCCAATATTCTTTCTTTAAAAAAACTTCTCACTATTTGAAGGATATTAATGTTAACATAAAGTTGCATCTGAAGACATGCAATGATTAGTTAATCTACTCTGCAAAACACTAATTTTTGAAAAGACTTTTCTCCTCAATATTCGTTTTTTATTTCAAATCTAATGTTTTTTATTATTTGCATGCATCACTTTTTAATTTTCAATTTACATTTGTATTTGTATATGTTTACTACTTTACATTATCAACATGTATGTTTTAGTATGTACTTGTATTCATTTACGTGTAAAGATTTTTAGTCATATATTTGCACAATTTTTGCCTATTTCTTTCATGTGACTTTAAAATTTTGATATTAAATGCAAACTGATGCTTCTGGGAAACGATAGAGGATCTTGCTCAATGCAAGATGCTCAATACAGTGAAACCTCACTTACCAGACACCAATTCAAAGTGGACACCTCACTACAGACAGTTTATTTTATTCCTGTTCTTTTTGTAAGGTAAAACCCTTAAGAGTCCCCTCATTTAAGCGGATATTCACTTAACCAGACAGGGACGCAGCTTATCTTGCAAAAAGGCTCTTTCTTCCCTCATTAAAACGAACCCTGACAGTGAATTTCCATAAAATCTGTCTGGGTTCTTGTTGGGAAAAAAAAGATAAGAGATCCTTTGAAAATTCTCGATTACGGTTCACTTCCAACAAACCATAAAAAGTTATTTATCCGATTACAAAAATACACTTACTTGAAATCTGCTGAAGTGGAAAGCTAATGTGGAATCCATTGTTTTGAGTAGAGAGTGCATTTTTGGCTCCTGTCGACAGCTCAAATTCTTAGAAATACAGCTGTTGGTCATTGAGTGTGGCTAAGTGAAGTGAACATGCCCACATGTCACTCAGCAGACTGACAGAATGGGGCCAAAAGTTTTGATCTTCTCCCCAGACTTAAAAACTGTCCGCCATGTGTTCTTCATAGTTTACAATAGAGCTTGAATTTGTGATTTTATCAATGGTAGGACTGGACCTTGGACTGCGGCTTCTGCTGCATTTTATCGATTCTCGATGTACAGGTCCATTCGTGAAAGTGATGCTTACTTCATCCCAATAATTGACATCTGATTTTGAAGGGAAAAGAAATGCTAAAGCAGAAATGTGTGAATGGAAAGAATTTGGGATTATTAAGATAGGGAAACAGTGAACTTCGTCGGAAGGATTAATTTCATTGCTAGATTTCTTGAAAGAAGTGCCTAGATTGACTCTGTTGCATCTTGTGTCCTCTATAGGCATACAGATATCGTAAAAAATTATTAGGAAAATTAACACTAGAGTTTAAAATTAATCATAAAGATATGATGGGAAAAAACTGCTCAAAACTAACTTCAGTAACAAAACTTTTTTTACAAAACTGATACAATAGATATGTTCATGTACTTTTTTTGCATATTTGAAATTATTTTCTTATGAACCTGGAATTAAAGCACATGTAAAGCTCATTCCATATCGTTATTTTGTGTAATGACGCAGATCGTGAAATAAGTTTTTTTAAATACGTCTAAACTTATTTTGTATTTACTTTCCATCTACCTCCCTTAAACAGACATCCCTTTAAACCGGACAATATTTATGATCCCGTAGGTGTCCGTATTCGAGAGGTTTTACTGTACACAGTGGCAAAGCTGAGTGAGTGTGGGAATCAGAGCATAAAGTATTTATATCAAAGGTGTTGTATTGGAAACAGTATGAAATATAGTGAAATAAACAAAAATAAATGAATGTGTGCAAAAATGATAAAAACCGATGTAAATATCAGAAAGAGCCAAACTGCCATAAGAAAACTGCCGTTCTGGAGACAAAATTTAGGATAACAAAAACATTTTTGAATGTAATAATCTTCACAAAGCATGGATGGGAGGAGTTTTGGGAAGGTTTGTTCTTGTTTTCATGTGTATAGTTGACAAATACTAAGCAAAGAGTTAGTGCCATTGCCTCAAGAGAGGTTGGACTCCTCTATTTAAATACAGACAAGGCAACACGCGAAAGGTTTACAGCAGAAAAAGAGGAACTAGCACTCAGGGTACCAGTGGGAATCCACGATCTTCGGCTTATGAGGCGAAACTTCTACCACGGAGCCACAGAGGCCCTAGGAAATGTTTAACGCATGTTAGAGATTTTACTCACTAGTATATCATTTTTTTTTCTACAAGAGAATGGAAACCTTTTCAGCTCACTTCTGTTTTTATGTCTGGTTTTTCTTATTTTCTGCTTATATTTACAGATAGTTTTTTATTCCATTCCTACGTTTTTCAATAGGTAGTTCCAATCCTTCCCTTTGGTATAGATACATCTCACATCTTTGCTATTTTACATTGATGGAAAGCAGTTGTTGCAGTCTTAAAACAAGTGTTTTCTATTATTTTTGACAGTTTATTGTTAGTCATATTATGTATTCATTTTAAATACATTTTAGCTCATGAAACTTCACAATCCCTGCAGCTTTTTGCATATTTAATGGCAAGCACAAAATTTTGTATTTTATTTTTATCACATTTTAAATTAGAGAAGTTTTGACAATTTGTATTTTTAGAAAAAAAATTCAAGATTTTATCCACACTATTTGGTCCTTTTGAGATTTTTAAGCTCAATGAGTGGTAATCATTTATTCGGATTTTATCATGCCCAATTCAATAAACTTTAAAACTGTGATGCATTGTAGTACTTCATGCCTGTAAATCTTAAACGTTCAGTGTCCTTCAAAGTGGTCATAAGCATGAGTACAAATTTTAAGATCATTTACCATCTTTGCATTTTTTACATTTAGTATAGTTACTGGAATTTAAACGACTTTTATTGCTGTAATATATAGTAATTTTGAATTAAAGTTAATGCATTTTTGATATTTTGAACTTAAATAAATATATATATATATACATATGCAGTAAATCATTTGCAAAACTTTTGAACATAGAAGTTTAAAATGTAATTTTCTATACCTGCAGGGATAGTTTCTATTTTTTTACAAGAAACAATCTGTGTTGCGCTTTTTAGTGAAGGACACTACTTTCCTTATTTACAATTTTACCACTGCCCAAAAAATCTTCATAAGTAATTGACTTTTTAAAAAACATTTTTATAAGATATTTCTTCCATAAAAATAGTTTATGAAGCATTTTATTATACATCCATGTCTAAAAGAAAACTTATACTGTATATCTTTGAAATCGTTTGCATGTACTCATAATTGTAAAAACTTTAAACGAGTAAGTCTAATATTACATTCCTCAATGGCTGATTAGCTCCATTCCGTTAACATTTACCCTTCTGTTACTTATAAGATAAATATTTGACATGCTTTAGTTAAATGGACTTTTTTTTTTCTTTGAAGTAGTTTTTGATGCATTGTTGTACTTTAGTAGCCCTAATTTTGTTGATAAACTTTGTTGACACAGGAATTGTTTTCTTTGTAAGTCTTGGTTCACCCAGAGACATTGGGGGTGGACCAGAGCCTATAACAATTATAAATAATTACCGTATTGTCACATGCTCTGAAAGTATTAGTTGTTATCTGTATTATCATCTTAAAAATTAAAATTGTCATGTATTAGTATTCACTCAGATATCCTTAATTGCTTTAGTTATTAAACTAAGCAATTTTTATTACTATATTTTATTATTATTATTATATTTAAAGCTTTTGTTGGTGTGCTTTCATACTTAAACAAAACATTCATTTTACAGTTCTTTCTATCCAAATATAAACTGTTGAAGTTATTTGTTTTAATTTTATTATAATCATTCATACTTTTTAATAAAATAATTAACTATGCATACAAGTTTTGTACAGAATAAAGTTTCTTCAATAGATATTCTGTAATCACTGGCAGGTGTGAGTGTCAAAACTTTTATTGTGTTCATTTTAGTCATGTGTTGTTCAATAAATGTAATTGCCATACTAAAAGCAACTCCTACCTTTTTGCATTACATAAAAACAGCAATATTTTATCCATAATATATTTTGATGAATTTTCTAGATTGTGTTTCTTTCATACTCCAGTCTCTTTGTGATTTTTTTTATAGTTGTGGTTTTTACAAATCATGTCTTAGAGAATTGACTTGTTTGTGAGACATTCTTATCTGGCACAGCCAGGATGTCATTTAGGATGGTCAGGGGGGGGCTAAAGCCCTCTCTCCCCTCCCCCCAACATAGCTTTGGAAAATTAATATTTTTACATATAAGGGGGCGTGACCTTTGCTGTTTAACCACAAAAATTACGTAGAATATACTACCGTGCTAAGCGCAAAAGTGGTATCTGCAGTCGAGCTCAAAGTGAGTTATTATTTTTTAAAGTTTTACTCCACCATGTATTTGATCCAGATAACACTTTTTTATGACCTTTTCAAATGACCATAAAACTCTGTGTTTTGGTAAAATTCGTCAATATTCGGTGGCGATAACTCAATTTTATTAAAAAGTGCAGATACGACTTTTGTGTTTAGCACGACAGTATACGCCCTTTGCCCCTCTCCCTTGAAAACTCCAAATGACAGGCCTAGGCGCTTCCTACTATTCTGTGTTGATGATGTATATGAGAAAAACGCTCTTACTGAAGTATTTTGTTTCAAACTTATACATAATGATAATTTTTAACTTTTTCATTTGTATCAATTCTTTGATGCTGGGAAAAAAAAGAAGGAAAGAAAAAAAAAGAAGGAAATGTTTTCTGGAGAATAATAGTGATTGACCTGATTCAAAACTGATGGTAAGAACTCCTTGAAGTTGAAAAATTAAAGAAATTTATCATGATTTCTGATGTTTCTTTAATAACATTCATTACCGGCATTTAAAGTATGAATTTATTTTCAAATGCTTTTTATATAGATTTGTATTTTAAAAAAATAACGAAAAGCTTATAAAACATTATTTTACAAGAATTTCTTCGATTGAATACCCATCGTGTGAAACTTTCACATGAACTAGATTATGTCTAATTGCTAATGATATTTGATATATCTTATTGATTCAGTATTTCAAGCTTAATTTTTGAACAGTATAAAAGTGAAATGTTTTACTTTCTGTCACTTTGGTTTATATTAGATAACGAAGAATTTGTTTCCCATTTTGAATGGAAGGAAAAGCTTTATTGTAGAGTTTTAAAGCTGAAAACAAAGTTTTAAAATTCTGATATGCTTTTAAATTGAAACATATTATATTAGCTGGAAACAGGCCCGTCATTTAAGGGGGTAAGGGGATGATCAATTGCCCCCCCCCCCCCGTCCCCCTGACTTTGAGAAATTAATGTATTTACATAAAAGTGGGCTTGGTTTTTGTTATTTTCTGATGAAATTGCATTGTGTTTGCACCCTTTGACCTATTTCATAAACAAATGTGTGTATATATATATATATATATATATATATATATATATATATATATATAGCCAGAAGGCCAAGAAGAAGTAACTGGATCCTGACTCGTGATTATATGTGAATAAGGAATTCTTTTTCAAGATAACCAGTACCAGAATAGTATTCTGGTGCATTCTGGCACCAAATTATGCCTGCTAATATATATATATATATATTATATACACTGCAGAACCTTACAATTTTTTATAACATAATTTCACTCTTAAAAAAGAAGTGTTGTAACTTGGAACATTTTAATCTTTTAAAAGCATTAAAATTTTAAGTTTACTCAGTCGAATTTGAAACTTTTTTTTCCCAGCGTTATTATAGACTTTATAGGAAAGGGGATTTCTAAAGTTTTTTTTTTTTTGTAAAATGCACTCATTTTGAAAAAGTTTTAAAACTATAATGATATGTTCTATTTTTAAATTATTTTCCCTATTTTGATTGATCCTAGTTTTAACTAACTTTTTAAGGGGGGGGGGGTAAACATTTTTTGTTTTATATGTCTGAATTTGGCTAGAGTATCAAACACCTAGTTTGCATATTTGATTTTTCCAACTAGTTTAATTCATGTATATACTTCAAACTACCCAGTATATTTTCTGGCTCTTAATATATGAACAGAAATCATTTTCTGTTACATTATTTGTTATTGTTTCATTAAGCTTGACAATTTACAAAAATTTGTCCAATTAAAAAGTTTTTTACCTAATTTGAATTGTATTATATTTGCTAATGTTTAAAATAATATTATTACTACACAAAAGAATGATTGCAGAATATATATAATTTGTAATTTAAAAAATCAGTTTTTAATAGTTCTTCCATTTTAAAATGATTATTATTAGGTATTCATTATTACTATTAAGATAATTTATTAGTGTTGTTCGGTCGGTAGTTCATATAACATTCATTCTAGAACTACTTTCTTCATTACGATACATTTTCTTTTGCCAATGTGATAATTCTCTTCCTAGTGGATATGAATAATACTATGAAGTTTTTATATAGCTTTATAATAGTATTTTAATAAACTTGTGATACACTGAAACATTTTCTGACTGGCTTTTAGATAGAGTAATTAATTTTTCACACTTTCACTAATATTTTGGGACATTTTTTGTAACACAAATGTTTTGCTAGCCAATTGCCTATATAAATACTTACTATTATAATATTCGCTCTCTAGTGGCTTTTATTAGCATTTTGTTGACAGTAATTTTCTTGTTGATGTATTAGTTGTATAAGAATTTATCTTTTATATTCTAATGTTATTGAAGTTGTATTCAGAATGCAAAGTTATCCAAAACTGAAAATTAAAAATTGTTTCTAAAATTTGAGCATTTTTTCTTAGTCATTTCATATATAAATAAATTCATTCATTTACAAAACATCCATTGAAAGCACTTTTCCCATCCTTAAAATATCCCTCAATCAAGTAAATAAAAAGAAGTTAGCTATTAAAATTGTACATTGTTAATAGTATAGTATGACATGCTTCTTGCTTTTTTCTCCCCAAAAAAGTATCAAAGAATTAAGCTAGAAATTACTTTGTCTTATCCATCAAGAAAAAGAAAATTATCTCATCAAACCAAAAACTTGACCTATAAATTAATGCACTTATGTTAGGGATTGGAAATAAAAGCAGAAAAAATATTTTGTGATATAATTAACCATTTAAGGTGTAACATAAAGCGAGTTAAATAAGAGTATTGAAAATGTAGTATAATAATGAGAAAAGTTTTATGCTTTCTTCAGAGCTTTTTTTTTTTTTTCTTCGTGTGAAGGGGAGCAACCAAATTTATTTTTAATTCTAGTTTTATTATATATATTTTGACTTGTTTAATATCTTTAATTTTTAAAGCTAATGAAATAGTTTGTTAAAAATAGTATATGTTCTTTAACAAAATTAAGTTATTCCCTACAGTTCTTTAAAATTTTTGCTCTATGGTTTTTTTTTTTTTTTTTTTTCTCCATTTGCATACTTTGTCTGCTCTTAAAAAGCATTAACTTATCATTTCTTAATGATTGTGAGTTTATAAGTTTGCATGTATTAAACTGTAGCCTCAGCTTAATTTGACATTCAGAAACTTTTTACTACGTAAAATATCGCAATACTCTTGGGAGGGGGGGGGGCAGAGTTGAATGGCTTTTGACAAAAATAGAGGTTTCACTAATGGTTTCAAATCAATAGGTTGTTGTGAGTGTGAAGAACTTAATGCATAGGAAATTTCTAAAATTTTGAAAAAGTCTACTGCTATCCCTAAATATATTTTTTGCTGTCAAAGCCTGATTGTAAAATTTTTTCTTTTTTGACCCATTTTAACACACCTGACCCTACTAAGAGAGGAAAAAATACCCTAGTCTCTCGGTTTTCAGTCTTTAATAAGAACACTATTACGTACTTGGGTACGTACGTGGTGTACTTGAATTAGTGGGGCCTCCATGTGCTTTTTTCTGAAATAAATTACAAAATATTTAATTTTTTTATATACTTGTGCTAATTTGATACTAATGTATTATTATTATTTTTTTAAATTCTGAAGTAGCTTGTGCAGTACTTCTCCTCCCGATTTTTCTTTTAGATTCGGAGTTGACTCACCCCCCACCCCTCCCACGCACAACATTTGATATTTATAATAGAACGTTGAGTTTTTGTTCCAAATTCTTGAATTTATGCTCCGAAACTTTCTTTTTCCTACTCCAAAACCATAAATTGCTGAGCCAAAGCGTAACTTTTCCTGCTCCAAATCGAAAAATAATCTTAATATTACAGATTCTCGGATATTCCTTAATACATTTTTAAGTTAGCATTTTGTTTTTAAGTTTTATCGAAATATATACTCTTTGTTATTTTTATTCGTTTACCCCCACCCCTTTCCCCCCTACTTTACATTTAGAATGTTTCATTGTTTTATCCCTAAAAGGAAGCCCTTTTTCTGAAAATTCGGAGTTCTAGCAACATTTGAGTGAAATGACTGTAATCTGACCAAATGATTAGATGAAAAATGATCAGAAATGTTTTCTTCTGAAATATGATTAAATTGAAAAAAAAAAAAAAGAGTGGGGTGCGGAAATAATGCAATTTTTCTTGACAATTTGTGCATTATTATTTAAGTTGTTTTCATTTTAATCACACATTTGTAGTTGTACAGACGGAAGATTAGTTATATCTGCTACATTTTCCCTCTAAATGTAGATGCAGGGGTGCCCATCCCCCCCCCCCCAAGCTCAATGGCGCAAATCCCCCCCCAAAATTTTTCACAACCCTATTGTGATTTTTATCCCTCTTTTTTATTTTATTTATTTTTTAAAATATCATTTATTTATTTTTTAAATATTATTTATTTTTTTAAGCATTTTTATTTATATTTTTAAATATATTTTTATTTATTTTTTTAATTAAAACTATTATTTTTTTATATATTATTAATTTTTTTAAAGTACTAATTATGCGCAGAATAGAATCGCTTTTTTTCCCTTCCAGACATTCCAAGCACACACACACACACACACAAAATAAATAAATAAATAATAATAAAGAAATAACTTAAATTAAAAAAATAAATTAATGAGTAATTTACATTAAAAAAATCAGTAAATAATTTAATTTAAAAAAGAAATTAATAAATAATTTAAATAAATAAATAAATTAGTTTAAAAAAATCCCCCCCAAAAAATTTTGATGGCGCAACTTGCGCCATAATCCCCGTGCACCCCTATGTAGATGTGAATAAATCTGTAATCTAAAAATGACACGACTGATGCAAAAAGTAAGCTAAAGGTATTTCATAATAATGTGATGCTGTAGTAGTAATTATGCGTGTCTTACAAATAAAAAATTGCATAAATATTTACGTATAAGATTTTCTAAACAATTCTTCACTTTAAAAAAGTGTTTGAAGAGCAATCACACAAAGGTCATATATATTTCACAAAAATTTATAAAATTTATTTCCTGATTGAGAAATAACTTTTTATTTTTTGAACATTTGCTTGATGTTTAGATGATTTTCTTTTGTTTAAACAATTTTAACGGGGATAAGTACACATACAACATCTTTGTTGCTTGCATCCTTAAGTTGCCATTTCACGTCAGCACGAACCTATATGGGAAACAAAAAGCAATAGATTATTTACAGTGCTAGGCAAAATTTTTTTGCCAGGAAAAGATACAACATAGATACTGAAGCAAAGTAGTGCATGTGAAAGCAAAAATACAGCTCTGAAAACCACAAATGTTCAGAAATACTGCAGACACACGTTTCGGCGTTCCAAAAAACGCCTTTTTCACTACAAAATGTGTTCCTTGTGACGCCGAAACACGTGTCTGCAATATTTATGTCCTTTTCAACATTGTATTTTTTCTTTTATTTTTGCGCACAAAGGATCGTATTTAATGTAATTTCTCCAAAAGTACATTGAACAAGTGTGTGTTATTTATTAAGTACACGTTTTTACGCTGGACATCTTAGTAATCCTGCTATGGGTTTTTGATTGGATAAATTCTGTGGAAATGAATCCGCTAGCTAGCAAAGCGTGCGCACACCATACTGCTTTTTAGCCTGTCCTAAAAAGAGATAAACATTGGCAAGGTCATAGTTTATCTCATCAGAGCCGCATTTTATCTTAACTGCTCTCGCTATGACCAATAGTAAGTCTTTGGGTAAGCAAACAGATCTATAAATGACGTCTAATCAAACTGGTGATGCCGGACATGGGCGGACTTACGGGGGTGCCAGGGGGTGCGCCGCACCCCCAGCATTTTTGATTGGGTTTTGAAAATAATGAAATTAAGTAAAATTCGCCAATAAATGCAGTTGGAAAAGAACATTATTATTCAGTGCTGTATTAAAGAATGAGTGTATACTCCGTAATTGGGTATTTGTTGGTACATCATTACAATTTCTTCTACTTTGAAACTACCATGGCGAAATTTAAAAAAAAAAAAAGTTACTATTGTAATAACTTTATCAGTAAAATCTGCCCTGAAATCAGCTGAAAACCAGCATTTTTAAGGTAAATTTTCAAAATTTTCCATAGAAGTACTCCCCCCCCCCGACTTCTTATTGTAGTGGCGCAACCAGAGGGGACCCACAATGATCGCGCTCCCTTCCTCCCACCCTTTCTCTAGAATGCTGAGTTGATATTTTTTTAAAAATATTATTTATTATTGAAGAGAAGGAAAGAACGCGTCTTGGGAAAGGTACCAAAATACCCAATGTTGAGAAAATATCTTAATTTCTTTCAAAAATGAAAAAATCTCGACACTTAAATTTTTCAACAGCTTCAGATTGTTAGTCAGCTAATTGTGTGCCACCACCTCTCGCCCTATCCTCTTGTTTTTAATTTCATTTCTGTCTGACTTTTTTTTTTCTTTTTTTTTTTCTATTTCGTCTGAAATTAAAAAAGTCTTCAAAATGTTATTTCTCGGAAGTCCTCTACCCTGCCGAAGTTATTATGGAGCATCACAAATTTCGTCACCTAAGTTTCAATTTAGTAAAATTTCCTTTGAAAATCTTCCAAATACCGAACACCTTAAAAGATCGAAAATTGCTTAAAATTTCGTTCTTGAAGCTTCAATTTTGGAAAATTTTCGGATAAGGGCAACCCCAGCCACCCTTTATCCATCATTAAAAATCGTTAAAATTTTACTTTTCTAAATTACAGTTCCGAAAAGTCTAAAGGGGAGAACCTTTTGGCACGGCAGGCTTTGAAATCCTAAGAATTGACATGTTTAGGACTTCAAGTCTTCTTGCCGTCAATGGAAGATTGAAGACAGTAGCCTTTAATTTTCCTTCTAATACCATGGAATATTGCACATAAGAACTTTGTTCGTAGAACTTCAGTTTCGAAAATTTTCAGGGTAGAGCCCCATAACCCCCTCCAATAACCGCATAAAAATTATCTAACATTGCGTTTTTGGAACTTAAACTATGAAAAATTGAAGAGCTGGTAGGTAAGGGGGGGTGAGTTTTTTTATCTGTTTTCAAAAAATCCATCGGGACAATCCTACAATCAAGTTCATAAGACTTGAATTTCTAAAAATATAATCGGAGCCCCTCGTACCTTTCTTCGCCCTCAACTTCGTTTCGCTTCTAACAACATTAAAAAATTATTTAAGGTTTCTTCCATAGTTTCAAATGTTAAGAAGTGCCGAATCCCTATTGTTACTAGATATGGTCTACGTCGCGTTTTTAGGACGTAAATTTCGAAAAAAATTTGGGCAAGCTTTTCAATGTCCCTTTTTCTAATATCATTCAAGACGTCTATGATACTAAAAATTATGTCTTTAGAACGACAATTGGATGAGAGGTATAGCACACCGTTCTCTTTCAATTATACGAGCTGACACTTCCGTATGAAATCTGAAAAAGAAAAAACTAATGTTTGAAAAAAATTTAAGGCGGGAGAGACTTAAAACCTCTCTTCCTAACATTACTGAATATTGCTGTAAAACTTCGTTTTTTAGGACTTGTATTTCGAGATGTTTCTTGGAGAGAGAACCAGAACGCCTCTCTCGTCACATCATCAAAGTTTGTCTACAGTTGCGTTTTTAGAATTTCAACTTCGAAAAGTTATGGGGAAGGTGAACGATTTTGCTCTATTTTTCAAGAAATTGATCGGGGACAGTCCTTAAGATAAGCCCCATCCCTTAAATGAGCGTCAACAAATATCGCCTATAATCGCGTTTTTTGGACTTTAATTTCTAGAATTCTATGTGGAAGTTCCTGTGAACTTTTCTTTCCCTTCAGAGCTCCAGAGGAGATCTAAAACTGCATTTTCAGGATTACAATATCAAAATTTTCCTGGGGATAATCTCCCAAACCTGCCTATCCAATGGAGAAAAAACTTAAAGCAGGATTCGCCAACGTGGGCCCAGCCCGAAAAAAACTCACCGAGATTTTTCGGGTGGGCCCACTTGAAATGACACACTATGTCAGTGAAGTGGTTTTTTTTTTTCACAATTTACTGCACATTGAAAACATTTATTTCAGAAATAAACTAAACATTACAAATATTTTGATCAATATCAAGTCTAGAAATTGGTACTGATCAGTTTAGTTATAACATTGAGTTTATTATGATATTTAGTGTTGGTCAATACGTGGTCCAGAAAAAGGCATCTTCCATTCTGAGCAAACTTATTAAGTATTAGAAATGAAACTGTGCATCTGAATTTGAGTTATTTGTTTATTTATTTGAATATTTAGAGTATCAAACTAAACAGGAACTATTTTAATCCATAAATTTAATTCAATATCAATTTAAAATATTTTATCATATTAATTTAAAAAAATCAATATAGCATTGCCCAAATAAAAAATTCTTTAGGGGGTCACAGTGACCTCTCTTCATGGCTCGCGACCCTTTAAAAAATTTACGTAGCAAGCATTAGTTTGGTATACAATGTTTGAATAGAGAATGATATTAAAATGACTCCACTGAAATGAAAAATGAAAACTAGGATATTTGATTAAAAACCCAGACGGGCTGGGTTTTTTCAAACTCTGCTTGAAACTGTTTTCTGGTTGCGCCACTGTCTTGTTATACAGGGAATCTCCCCCCCCCCCCATTTCTGCTACTGTCGCACCCCCAGAATTTGCGGTCTAAGTCCGCCTATGATGCCGGATGAGAGAAAATATACTGCATAATTACATTAGTAACAAAAACTACATTTTACCTCATTCGGTATTATCAGTTTAATTACGTGTAGTGCATTAATTATAGGAGTGCATAGTTACGTCCTTTTTTCGCTTTGTATCCCAAGCACGAACTATTTTTTAAACTGAAGCAGTTAAGCAGTTTAATTTGCTTGAATTCTCAAAAGAAATTTATTCAATCATAAGTGTTTTTGCCTTTTAATTTGAAAATATATTTACCAGCATCAGTGTAAATTATTTATGTATAGAAACAAACAACAAATATTGTATTCACACATTTTAGCTGTATTTTAAAGCTTTCTGAGAGGGTAATTGCCATGGGGGCCGGCAAAAGGTTGCAACCGTGTGCATTTGCTCTCCTTCTCCCGGTCTTTCAAAAGAAAATTCTGTTAAACAATTTTTTTTAGTACAGAAAGAAATATTTTTTACAAAAAGTTATGGTAAAAAAAAAATAGTAAAACAAAAAAAAAAAAATTTGCCAAAAGAAAAAATCTCTCTCTTTTTTTTAGCTTTTTTTTTTTCTCTCTAGTTCGGGTGCATCCCCCTGCGCATGACTCAGCGCCATCAAGATAAATGTCGCACATTTGAGTTGGAATATTTTTAGCAAAACGACTACGGAAGTAACCCAATTCCATGTAGCGCCAATCACTCTCCCCTGTTACCCGTAAAAGAGGTAGACACTGTTCATGTCGTAGGTCAACTTTCTAGAGAAACACTCTAATCTTTGAATAGTACTTACGGAAGGATAAGACTGGCGGACTTCAATTTCATTTCCATAAGTGTATGTCTTTCCGGATTCAATCGGGCAATCGACACCTTCCTCTTCACACGCATCTGAGTTCGGGATCGGATAAGGCATGGAAACTCCGCCTACAACTCCATGCACCACTGCTTTCAAAGTCTCGCTTTCGGTCACTGTCAAAACGGTAAACTTTATTTTAAATTGTTCGTAGCAAAACAAAGAAGGAACAATTAGTAAATTAGAAAACGTTTTTCAGACAAATACTGCTGACTCTTTTATAGCTAGCCTAATTGATGTTTATTTGCAAAATGACCAAAGCAGAACTCGTCCTTAGCAAACAGTTATTTTTTCATATGAAGAGGTATTGCCGGGCTTATATGCCTTGGTTGATATGTAACAGAAAAACCAGACGTTTCGTCGAGATCTGCAGCCGACATCATCAGCTAGTGCAGTAGAAATAAGCTGAAAAACACCTTGGAGTCGAACAAATTGCAACAGAAACAACACCTGTTGGAAATGGTAGGTGAGCCAATATTTTGAAAAGTTCCAATTTGAAGTTGGAGTTTTCTGATTAAAATTTTATTTTGTAGAAAAAAAATAATATTGGATTCTAAGTCTAAATTGGGTCTAAATGCAAGAAAATAAAAGGGGGGAGGTCAGGGAAGTTATTTACCCCCTCCTTAGATTACTCATTTTTAAGCCGTCACAGATCTGATGAGTGTTACTAATCTGATGTTAATATGAGCTACATATCTGAGTTTATACTTTCAGTCTTCATTAACATCTCTAAAAAGGATATCATTTCTTTGCATTTTTAACATAGAATTAAGATAATTATATTAATATATATATTAGCTAAAAAATCAAATTTTATTATAAAAAAAAGAATTTCTTGGAAATAAAAATGAGCGACGAGGTTTTTACATAAAATAAATTATGAGATTACCAAATCCAAGCTAATAAAACATGTGTTTTGTTTTGAAACAACACACAACTTCAACTTTTTCAGCACACAACTCTGCTGCTTGCTTTTCTGTAATTAGTTGCAGGAAATTTAATTTCTTGATTAAAAATTCAAATTTAGCATGCTAGTTATTATCTAGTTATTTAGCGAAGTTATGAGAAATTGAAGCACCAAAAAAATAAATAAATAAAATAATAATAATTAATTAACTTAATTTCTGCAGTGTCAATTTTTCTTATTTTACTAAATTCTATTGTCAGGTCATACAAACCACAAATGAAGCAATTGTGCTAAAACTCATTGCGTTTCATTTTTTAAGAACAAGAATATTCAATAAATGGCTAAAACCTATGATTTTTGCTTTTTAATAATTCTGAAACGTGAGAGTTAGTTCGGTAACATATTCGCTGTTTTTCAATGTTACCGATCTGACAAACCGACATTTTTTTTCCCGAGTCGATCGCGCTAAACCAAAATCAAACACGTGGTTTTTTTACTTACAATATAGGACTGTACTTATATATAAAATAACTTAAAATAATAAAAACTGCGCAGTTTAACTCGTGTTACCGATCTGATGACTTAAATGACACACATTTTATAAATAACTTTAAAAAATCTTACCTGCAATTTTAGATGCAGAAATGCAAATTTTTAATTACGATGAGATAAAACATCACACCAGGTACTTAGTATCACGTGGTATCGGTGCAGGAAATGATTTTATTAGCCTTAATATAGTTCGAAGTTATTGTTACCGCTCTGACGCGGAACTGAGGGACATGCCTATTTCGCATTCCCTAGAAAATCGGAAATCGATTAAAACAAAAATAAAGTAAAATATTAACAAAGGGGTAAAAATAGAATCGTTTTTTGTGCAAGGGCGTTTTTTTTGGGGGGGGGAGTTAGAAAGTGCGCTTATTTGCATGCTAAGCTTTGCTACTGGGGACACGTTACCGATCTGATTTTTCATGTATAAAACAAATATTTTCTGAAGAAAATTTTTTTTCTGATATTAGATGAAATGAAAGCAAAACCTTGTCTTCTTTCTGGGGAAAATTATTTTTTTAACTAGTTATTCAAATACTAGTGAAAATTCACTTGGGACTCAAATTGGCACTTTTCTAAATATTAGCTCAGGTAACAGGCTTTAATGAACATACTAAAAGTATACATCCGTACTAGTGGGACAAATATTTTTTTTGGCCGCCATCTTGAAAAATCAGGAAAAAATTTCAAAAATTCAAAAAAATTATGTGCGGTATCAAATGAAAGGAAATTTCATGCAGAAAAGGAATAAGGAATATAACATCTGATATTTCAAGTAAAGTGAGCATTATAAGATATACACTCGTACTTTAGCGAGGAATGCGTTTTATAGTCGCCATCTTGGAAAAGAGTGGATTTGGTTTGAAAACATAAAACATATCATATGTGATATCAAATGAAAGGTAATTTGATACTGAAAAAGAATGTGATTTTGGTTTAGACTAATAAAGAAAAAAAACGAAAGGGGGACCAAAACACTGAATTCCTTTTTTGTGTCAAAAACATCATTTATTGATCTAAGAGGCTTAAAAACCGTGAATAACTTTGCCTCCAAGCTCATCTTTATTACAATTAAATAAAACATGTTCTTTAACATTAAATTGGTTGATTAAAAAAATCTATAATTTAAAAAAAAACATGTAATTAAAGAATTTTTCATAAAATAAAATATTTATATCCATTAAAATGAAACATCATCTTCATCATCCAAATCCAAAATGTTTGTACGGTTCTTTAAACAACAGTTTTTACAAACTAACGAGCATGGAAGTCTATATTGACAACATGTACATTTTGTAGTGTTATATGGTTCTAATTATGTTTAAGAGTTTATGAAGTGCTGGGATCAAGTCTGTGAATATCGGCTGAAATTCTCCGTCTACCAACTGCCATCACCAAAGTCTGGGATTAAGAGTTTGTGATTTAAGATTTTTCTAACAAAGAACTGCAAATGTATTGGACATAGATCATATTTCACTGCATTGGGTGTTGGAGGCAACGAGCAATGTCGAATTAAATTTTAGCTGAAGCCATTTTCCTACCTTCGTGAGTGTAAGGATATGTATTTAAGTGGTGTGCGTCGATGTTATCTCCATATAGTGAGAAAATTATTTTACAACAAATTTCGGCCAAATATTCCTTCGTAACATCTTCTATCGTAACATCATAAAAAGGCAATCCTAATCGCTTAGACTGTCAGATTTTATAAAAATTTTGAAAAAAGAGGGTTTACTTTTGCCATATAACGCACTGGTGGTGTCACACATGCGTGAACAAAAGATAAAGTTTTGCGAGCTTCTCTCCGATTTGAATGGCTTGAATGTCACGAACTTTATCGAAATATGTGGCCAGACTTCATTAAAATATTCATTGATACAGTAAAATAATTAAAATATCTGTATCATCCGCAACTACTATCACATGTTTCTGGGCTAGTTTTACAGCTTCTTTAACGATCATCGTGTCCGCGCCACCTTCTGCTTGAATCGACATCGCTTTTCAAAACAACTCTCCAGTATGTTGAAGAAACGTTGTTTGTTTACAGCAAGAGTAGCCAACCCGCGGCACGCGTGCCACAATGTGGCACGTCAGAGCAGTAACAGTGGCACGCGAAGACTTTTTGAAAAAATTCCAAAATTGAGGGGAAAATGTCGATCTCAAAAACATTGATAAGAACTAAATCCCTCGAACTGATAAATGCAATGATATTATCAGGGCTGTCATTTCAAGTTTTTCCAGGGGACGGGTGCAAAGGGTTCAAACACAACGCAATTTCATCGGAAAACATTAAAAAAAACTGCGCCTACTTTTATGTAAATACATTGATTTCTCAAAGTCGGGGGAGGCAATTGACCCCCCTGACACTCCTAAATGACGGACCTGGATATTATGACGATTAAGTGCTAGGAGGCTGACTTACAAATTGTCTTAACTACAATATTGCAAAGTACTTAACGTTAGCATCGGACATCCAACGAAAGTTGTGACGCTACAGACAATGCTTTGTAACGCATATTAGTGCTTGACACGAATAAAACTTTCGATAGATTCCTGAACTGCAATAGTTGATGACGGGTGATGAATTTCTTTTAAAAAGTTAACTCTGCAAGTAAAATTTAGAAACCAGATTAGACAAAATTCGGTATGGTTGCACAAATGAAGATCCTTAAATTGTTATTGTCACATTACTTGAAAATAATTTGGGAAAAAAACTTCAAAAGTATCATCGAATTATTTATCACAAACTCCTTGCCAAAGAAGGAGACTTTTTCTCTGCTGGTGACCCTGTAGAGTTCACTGCATTAACAAACTACGAGTTAGAGCTCTGAATGTTTTGGGGACTTTTCCCAGGAGAAAGAGATCATTGCAAGTTACTCCTTCATTGAAATGTGTAATAGCTGTCCAAAGGAAAAATAGTCATAAGATTTTAGAATTTTAGGGAACGTGTTTTTTAAAATGTCTGGAAGGAAAGCAATAAGACTTGCTACTTGGGAATGAAGAATAGCAAATGAATTTAGCTATGTCATCTCTTTTTATCCGGCGTTTAAGTAATTTAAATTTAAGATACATAGTACAAAAAAAGTTGTCCTAAACTAGTATACGCCATCCATATTTTTTATGATAAAACTTCAGTTTCTTTCTCTCTACTTCGAAGAAAAAAGAATAAAACATTAAATTTAATACTGAAAGTATCAACCCAAATTTAATAATTTTCCAATGATATATGGAGAAAATTTTACATCTATTTTAAGTATACATTCAGTGTTAGGTTCGATGATTTTCAGGATCATTAAAAAAGAAGAAAAAGCAAAAAAATGCTTATCTTTTCAAATTATTTCTCTGCAAGACACAACTTGTTACCCTTCTGAAATCCAAATCAGAATTACTGACCTTTTGCATTGGTAATCAAATGTAAGAGCTTACTTCATCTACGTTATATAGAAATTTGGAAATTTGTACCAACAATTTTTTTTTTTTACATTTACACGCTTTAGCCGTCTGATGCTGTTGTAGATTTGGTTCAAAATACGCTTCTAAACAAATATTTTTTGTTATGAATGCAGAAAAATCTAAATACCGTTGAATATTAATTGATAGCACTTAAAACACTTAAACTTCTTAGGATTCTCAAGAACTAATCCTAAAACTAAAGACTTGGTAAAAAAGATACAGACTCATAAACCACATTAAGTACAGACTGTTTAATTTTTAGAATAGAATGTTTGATGTTATTTGTTTCTTTTTTATGCATAAGCCAACTGACAGAACTTATAAAAGTGTTTATTAACGATAACTCTTAAGTTCGGACTTGTTTTATCTTTATTATCAATTAGATTTCAATTGCTAAGATTTACGAGAAAAAATGTTTCATTTGAGTAAGAATTACATAGTCAGCCAACCTAAAATCTATTTTTAACTTTTAAAAAATTTCAGTTTGTTGGAAAAATACAATGTGGCACGCTGAGCTTTTTCTCTCCAGATAGTGGCACTCTCCCTAAAAAGGTTGGCCACCCCTGGTTTACAGAATTGGAAATAAATTTGTCTTCTTTTTTTCAAACTATAGGTGAATTTTCTTCAAATATTACTTTAACTGTTGATTTCTTCATGCGTAATCTGTGCGCCAGATCTTTTATGTTGGGTTTCTTATACCCATCTAATACTATGGTCACTTTTCCATATCTTTTATGAACATACGCTTCGTGTTGACTTATAACATCTTTAAATGTTGCAGAAGCAGACCATGGTAATGGGTGAACTAATACACCTCCATCAAGAACGTAGGAAATACCCTAATACAAATGTATCGTATTGACATTCAAGGTATCTAATGACTTTACCAATAAAGATTTATCTGTTTTTTCTCATTTTCTGAGAACTACGGTCAACTAGTGCAGTTAGTGGAATGGATAATTCGTAACTGAAAAATTCACTTGCTTCTTGAGCGCTGTTGTCTAAAGAGTTACAGATCTACCGTAGTGGAGTCTCAGCAGCAATAATAATTCCTTCTGTCAGTACTTTCATTGTTACTGCTTGGTCTAATTTCAGTAACGTTTGATCTTTAAAACACTTGCTGGTGAGTTTATCTTGGATGTTTCTTCCAATGACATCAGCATTTTCTGCAGTAACTTTGCTTTTGCTATTCGTTATTCCGTTAAAAATGTTACATAAACGGTATGAAAGAACAGCAAATAGATTGTGGTCTACGAAGAATCGCATTACCTTTTTTATATATTTCAAATCTCTTGCCATCCTTACATCTGTCAAATCGGTATGCTATTCACTACCAATGCGTGAAGCATTGGTCAGAAAGTTTAGTGAACATGTTATTTCACTGTAACTAGAATGGCTCAAAATCC
The DNA here is from genome assembly GCA_038373865.1 of Uloborus plumipes. NCBI lineage: Eukaryota > Metazoa > Arthropoda > Arachnida > Araneae > Uloboridae > Uloborus > Uloborus plumipes. The sequence continues at coordinate 40,252 of JAXGGA010003271.1, read as the reverse complement.
AAGTTGCACGCTTAATTGCTTTACCATTTTTCACCTATTTCACATAACTTCTCTTGAAAACTTCCATGAATATCCTTTTCAATGAGAAATTTCCTTTCATTTGATACCGCATATGATATGTTTTATTTAAAAAAAAAATTCTACGCTTTTCCAAGATGGCGACCAAAAAAAAAAAACTCATTTCGCACGACAGTACAGGTGTATATTTTTAGTATCTTCACTATTTATATGCCAGATATTATATTCCTTTTTAGCATGAAATTTCCTTTCATTTGATACCACACATTATTTTTTTTTGAATTTTTTTCGGATTTTTCAAGATGGCGGCCGAAAAAAACACATTTTGCACCACATTACGGGTGCATATTTTAAGTATTTTTACTTCACTTCAAATATCCTATGTTTTATCCCTTTTCAGCTTAAAATTTCCTTTCATTTGATACCGCACATAATTTTTTTGAATTTTTGAAATTTTTTCATGATTTTTCAAGATGGCGGCCAAAAAAACATATTTGTCCCACTAGTACGGATGTATACTTTTAGTATGTTCATTAGGAGCCTGTTACCTACCATTTCCAACAGGTGTTGTTTCTGTTGCAATTTGTTCGACTCCTAAAGCTATTTCTACTGAACTAAGTGGTGAGTTTGGTGTGACTGATCATCAGTCACACTAAACTCACCACTGATGACACCTCCTCATATTGATGCCGGCCGTGAAAGCCTCAAGCAGTATTTACGTTATTTTTTCCTCAAAAATATGAACTGAACTGGAATTTTCTTGCATGAAAACAAGTATTCTTAATCTTTCTGATATGATATGATGAATTAGTTGATGAATAATTATGCCTTTACACAGTTTCTAAAATACTGCAACTCTCGTGAACAAAACAGTACGGTGTAATTTTTACAAAAAAGAATGCCTAAAAATCGAAATTTTTGAGATTCAATAAAAGTTCACTTTAAAAACGTGATTTTTGTAAGTGGTTTATAATGTACTTCAGAGATACACATGTAGTTTAACTTGCTATAAGAGCACTTTCAAGAACCGATTAAGAACTGATTTACAGTGTAGGTAATATTTAAGTAATTGTATGAAACCCTAAAAGGGTGCAAAAATGCTTTCAAGATATAAGTCTCTGAAAGTACTTATTCTTCGTCAAGAAACTTAGATTTTAGATCTTTAGTATTCGGATCTTTAAAATATTTTGTGTGTGGAGTTTAAAGAACACCGATTGTGGTGTGCGTGTGTTCTTTCTTAGCGACATCCCAAATTAAACTTAAGAAATCATTGTTTGTGAATTGTAGTTATTTCTGAATTGATTCCATTAAACAATTGCTGGTATATTGCATCCTACATACTTTTATTTATTATTTATTTTTATAGTAATTATTTAGTATTTATTGCAGAGCAGTTTCTTCATTTTAATTTTAATTTCATTGAAATGTTCTTTAAATCTACCCTGATAGCACAGTGACCAAAATGTGACGCATTTGTTACCCGTGACGCGCGTCACAAAGCGCAGTCGCAACCAAGTCACCGCGACTTACGGAAGTCCGACCGCGGTGACGTCACAATGCGACTTTACAGTGACGGCGCATGACGACCCAATTGCAACCGAGGTCACCTAGTGACGGTTTGGCGACCTCACATCGCAGTCACAGCGACCGATGTGACCAGTCAGTGACCTGTGTGTGAAGTTGCGGCGGCGTCACAATGCGACTTCACAGTGACGGCGCCCGGCGACCTGTCATAAAATATTTTTTTTAATTTTAAAAAAATAAAGAGTCTTTTACTGACATCAGAAATCACTGATATAAGAACCTGGATTGAATCAACATACTTTCCGCCAACCGTTACGCTGCGAAACCCATTGTCCCACCCCTGGAATCGAACGCGGGTCGTCTGGATGCAAGCCAAGAATTCTAACCACTATACTAGACGAGAGTTACAAGAGGAAACTCAAAAAGTAAAGAGCTGCTGAAGGTCACATTGTGGTCACAAAGTGAGTCACATCCACGTCGATGTGACAGTTTTAAGTCACAATGCGACTTTACCACGACGTCAGAGAAAAATCCCACTTGCGTCTTCAGGCGTTGCTAATGCAATGCTTTTGTGACCCTCGCATGCGTCACAAGTGAAGTCGCAACCAAGTTACTTACGAATGTCAGCAACGGCGACTTCACAATGCCACTTTACAGTGACAACGCCTGACGACCCAATTGCAACCTAGGTCTCCCAGTGACGGTTTAGCGACCTCACATCACAGTCACAGCGACCGATGCGACCAGTCAGTGACGTACGCGTGAAGTCGCGGCAGCGTCACAGTGCGACTTCACAGTGACGGTACCTGAGGACTTCTCCGCCTTGTGACTTCTCCGCGAGCTGACACTCGTAAGTTGCTGCCACATCTTTGCGACTTCGCTTGTGAGGTATCACAAAAGCGTCTTATTTTGGTCACTGTGCAATTCGTAGTCGCATCCCCGTTTGTTGCGACTTTTTTAAATCGCAATAATGCTTTGAAGAATTTCATTTAAAAGTCACAAATAAGGCGCAAAACCAGCACTAAGTGACATCGACTGCCTTCGTGCTACCAGGCGTCGTCACTGCAACATCACACTTGTGATGTCGCCGCGAATTTTCATTCGTAAGTTGCAGCCACCTCTTTGGGACTTTACTTGTGACGTACCCGAGTCACAAAAGCGTCTTATTTTTGTCACTGTGCTATTCATAATCATACTCCGTTTTCGCATCTGCTGTAAATCACTACAGGGCTTTACAGCGACGTCATTTAAAGGTCACAAGTAAGTAAAGAAATTTGATAGTGACAATGATGAGAAGCCGCATAACCGATACAAACTGATCGCATCACTATCAAAACGTCGCATCAAATACACAATTACACGACAACGGTTTCCGTGACTGTGTCATGTTGTCACGGAATAGTCACAAATTGTCCAAAATTGCATTGACGTTGTAAGGGCCGTCACTGCAATTTTGACGTCATCACGGATTGACATTCGCAAGTGGTTGTCACTTGGTCGCTTTTGTTACTGCTGTCTGTTAGAAAGTGATTGAGGCTCTTAAAAAAAATTTTTGACTGATTTTGTAACGTAAAATTATTAATTTGGTATTATTAATTCGGTCTTCAATCGGTAAAAAAATATTTTAATGAAAATTCACATTAAGGTCACAATGTGACGTCTCCACAACATTACATTGTGACCGGTCACAATTCAGCTGTCACAGCGACGTTGTAGTGAAGTCACACGCAAATGTCGCAAACGAGTCACAATGTGACTTGTGTGCGTCGTCACAATTGAGTCACGGTGTGACTGTGACGCTTGTGACTCGCAGTGACGTCACTGTGACTTATCCGTGACACATTGTGCTATTAGGGTACATTCACTGCAAAATAAAGAGGGAAAAACGCTCCCCTAACTAAATAAAAAACAAAAATGTGCGAGAGAGTTGTTGAATGAAAGGTTTAAAAAACCTTCTATTAAGCATTAAGTCAAATTTATTTCGTAGAATTGAAAACCTAATAACAGGATTTCAAAATAACTATCTTTTGCCAACTGTCGAAAACAAACATGACTTCATTTTGCAAAGCTATTTTGGATATTTTTATCACAGCAAGATGAAACTAATTAAAATTGATAAATTTGTAGCTTGTTTATACTTAATATTTTAAAGAAATGATTCACGCATGGTACAAAGGAATAACAATGTAACAATTAATTAAATTAAGCAAGGGACGCTTGAAGAAAGGTGATGTGTACTTACACGATTCAAAAGATAGTCTATAAGTGTAGGTTTCACCACGTTTTAGCTCACAGACGTCGCTGTCTTCACAGCCGCTTAAATAAACCTCTTTAATTTGTCCTGTCTTTGAACCTGTAAAAGAACCATAAACTAATGTGAAGAGCCGTAAGGTTAGTTACAAAAATGAAGTATAAGATCAATTACAGCAGTAAACAAAATACTTGCACTGAAACTAATATTTTAACATTAAGTTTAAAATAAAAAACACGTTTATAAACCACAAAATTCGCAAATTTTGTGCTTCTTTTGCATTATTTTTATTATTTGGATATTTCAACGCAAACGTTTTTTTCCTTAACAGTAGGTTAGTTTTCTTCATACTGGAGCAGAGGTTTTCAACATTTTATTCTTGGAGAGCTCTTTTAGCTGATCGTTTTCTTGAACTAATTTCTTGATTAAAGAACAGAAAAAAAAGAATATCAAAGCTTTTTCGGCTTAAATTTGAAAAATAACTATTTTATCCTTATTTTATTGCAGTTTGAATATCCTAATAAAATAATGAAAGTTAAGGTAGCAAATACCCCCCCCCCCCAAAAAAAATATATATATATATATATATATATATATATTCTATGAATAATTATTATATAAGCAACGATATTTTAAATTATGACAAATTAAGGGGGGTGGGGACTGACACTATTTTCTTTTATTGAAAAGTGATTTTACGCCAGAAATTATTTTACTTCATCCATTTTTTATTCATTTATTTTACTAGCAGATCGACTTTAAAGATTCGATCTCTTGTTTAAAAAAAAACTATAATAATTTTACTAAAATTTTGGTGCTTTGATTAAGCAAATACTGATGATTTACAGAACCTGTTTTAGTTCCCAGGAACTCTAAGGATCCGATCAACCCAAGTTGAAGACCTAAGATTTTAATTGATGAAGTGGATGACAAAAAAAAAAAAAAACATCTGCAGCACTTGCAAAATTTTGTTCTAATAGGAACATTTTAAACAATTGAGTTATCTTTGCACATATGCGAAAGATGGCACTTTGTAACTTCCAAATTTAATTTCCAAATAGATTTCGCAACTTAATAAAAAAAAATCCTGTTGAATATCAGAAATGTTTTTTTTTTAATATCGGTTACCAAATGGACTGCATTTCACTCATTCTCGGATATGCTCCTAGTCGCAAGGGACCGTCCAGAAATAAATCTGTTTTTATCACGAATCTCACTGAGCTTTAGAGACAAGTATTCACATTTTTAATTTTATTTCTATTTAACATTTGTAATGTTTACTCAAGCTCTTTCTATTTTAAACGAAAAACACATTACACAACCTAAAGCACTATTTTAGTATGTGACATTTCATTTGTTTTTATTAACATATCATTTGAGAATGTGTTGCATTTTTAGCGCAGTTTTTAAAATTAATGTGTAGTGGCCGCCGCTTATATGAATCACGTTAGTTCTAAACAGTTTGAATTCAATAAAGCGGCTAGTTCAATAAAATTGGATTTTGTTCTGTTTTTGACGATTTGATCCATTAAAGCGGTTAGTTCAATTAATCGGCGTCTACTGTATACTAGTTTTTCATGGCTTGCTCCGGAAGAATATTTACTTTTATTTATTGTTTTTATTCACGAAGTCTTGGTACATTTTCACCTTGAATTCCAATTTGAAAATGATCGAAACTTGTAATTTAAGGCATTTTCTCACAGTTCAGACTTTCCAACATATTTTACAAGAATTCATGACTTGGATTCAACTCAGTAGTTTAAATGCTATTGGCATTTTCTACAGCATTATCTGTACTGAAAATGAAGAGGGAAGGTATTTTATGGATCCCTTTCAAAAATAATCAAAAATATTCAGTTGTATTATTCTATCAATAAAAAATTGAATCGCTTCATTAACTTCTAAAATTTTTATCAAGAGTAACATATTAATACATATGTATAGTTCGACATTTAAATATCTTTATGAAATAAAAGATAGGGGTATTTGAAAAGCAGTGTTTGTTAAACGCCAAGTTCCTCGACAGATTAAAAATCGAAAGATATTTTAAGGATCTATTCATTTCAACTGATGGAACAAAAAAAAAAGTAAACTCTTGCAATAACGAACTCAGCATTCGTTATCAATAACGCCAACGAAAGATATTAGCGAAAGCACGAAATGCATGGCATTAAAATAGCATATACATATACGTATGATAAAAACAAATAAGAAAGAAAGAAAGAATCATGCAGAGTTTTTTTTTTTTTTTTTCATTTCCTTCGCGTTCTACTGTTTGTTGGCTACGCGGCAAAAGAGAATCGTTACACAAAGATAAATTTCCGTTAGAACATTTTGTAAATAGTATGTTGGAAAATCTTAGAGCTATGATTAAATGCATGTACTTACGTGAGAATTCGAAGATTAAAATGAAGAATTAATCCATTTTTGTAATAAACTCAAGGTGAAATCCAAGACTGTGAAAACACTGCAGCGATAATTCAGTCGTGTCGACTTAAACAAGATGTCCGCCCTTCAAATGGTTGATGATGATGATGAGAGCTTGGAGTCGCAATGCGCAGACGCAAGCTATCAGGGGTGCCTTTCAGATGTCTCACTGAGCATGCGTAAGCCTAAAGGGTGCCGATGGCGCTACACACGAAGCTTAAAGCACCCTCTGAGAGGCCTTTTGGTGCAGAAAGAGCATTTCAAATTCGCTACGACACCCTATGGCACCTTACTTTCGCCCCAGCTTTCTTATTGGCACCCCTGCGGCCCTCGTAGTTTTAACAGTGAAGCATGCCAAAATTGGAAGAAAAATAAAAGCTGGAAGTTACAGTACTGGTAAAAGCTAACTTAGAAAAAAATCAAAGTTTTAATCCTTTAAACAATGCTCGTTTAACAAAGTTTATTTATTTCATTTAATCATTGAAGAAACCAGTTGCTGATTTTCAGATGGATGGACGAATGACTGTTCTTATTTGCTATGTAGCGATTTTTTTTCCTCTCTTCTCCTTTTTTTTTCAGAGAACTCCGGCTACCATAAAAACTGCTGCATAACTAACTTATTATTAAGGAAATTCTAATAAATGGATAACGGACTACACTTTGCTTATTGTTATTAAGAAAACACGCTGCTTACCACAATCGGTGTATTTCAAAGCCCAAGCTTGAGAGAAGAGAAACAAAGTCGACAAAATAGCGAAACTGTTCATTTTCAAAGGAGGTATATTATCCAATAACGGGAAGATCTGATACTAAACACAAAACACTTGAGTGTGAGGTTTTCTGCAACTGAATGCGGTATTTAAAGCAAAATCAACCCTTGATCCCGCATTAGACTTTTTATTAAAGCCACCATGATTTTTTCGCATCAACAGAGGTCAATCGACAAGTAATTCAAATAGTCATATGCTTACCCTCATGGAAGTATGCGAATACTTCCCACATTTCTCCGCTAAGATCTGATAATGTTTATTTGTTCATTACCGTAAAATGTAAGGATGGAGTCCATATGCGCGTAACTCATGAGATCTTCAGGATTTAGATACTAGAGGTTAGCGTACTAATGACATAATATTAGCGATAATTTATTATTTTTTTAAAATCTTCGTTTAAGAAATTAATTTCAAAGAAAAATAGGATGCTTGAATTTTTCTTTTCCTGCTAAACATTTACTATTTTATTGTAGAACAATTACTCCCACAAAATCAAACTGTTTCTATTATTGTTATTATTATTATTTTATTTTTATTATTATTGTAATTGTTACTATTACTGTTATTGTAACTTTCGCCAACTGTATATTCCCATTATCATTCTTTTGAAAGCTTTCTGATTTTGGGGAATGTTTTATTATTAATGTAATAAAAATAATGTGCTGTTTTTAGCCTCGATAAAAAAAATAATGTGTCGCGAACAACTGTTGGTCGTAGACGAAAAATTATTTGTCTTGAATAAATGTTCCGCCCGAACAAAACAATGAGTCTCACATGAAAATCTGATAGTTATAATATGCAATTTGCATAAGAATACTGCATCGAAGCAATTTTAGAGTAAATGTTTTCAACTTTTTAGGTGGAAAAATCTTAACCCATTAATGCTTAGCGTCCCTTTTTAAAGACGGTTCAAAAAGTGTGTCTGAATGTTCTGAAAATGAACGTTTCAACCAAATAACTGTGTTCAATCATCACTTTAGTATTGTTTTAATTCGTTAGTAGCAGATTGCAACATATAACAGTTATAAAGTGGGTCATTCCATGTCAAGTGACAAGTGCGCGAGGCGTCCCCACTCGACCCACTCAGATTTTGATGGAAATTATTTTTGGATGTACATATAAGACTTGCATGAAACCATACCAAATGATAGCTCCATAAGCGTTATAGTTTAGCCCAGTGAAAATTATTTTATAAAGGCCTCTTTTCGTGTCTTGAAAAAAATGACCAAATCGTCAAGTTTGTGCTTTTATTGCTTGCGACCTAAGACGATTATCAGGCTCAAATTTGGTGATTATGATCACTGTTTAGGGTAGAATAGCCTACTGGTGTAACAAAAGCTCCATGCATTGTAGATTTTTTGCAATTTGCTGCCAAAGTTGGTAAAAAATCGTATTTTGGCAAAATTTGACCATAAGTTATCAGCTTGTATCTGCTTAAAGAATGACTTTCTGAAGCTAATTCTTTCCTCGTTTGTAGCCTGATAGTTTGTTCGAAGGTGTGCAAGTGACATCTTGATAGCTCAAATAATTGCTGAATTATGCGAGTTGAAATTCCAGTCAAATTTATTTTTTCTCAATTTTGTCTCAATTTCAAAGGGCAATGTCTCAAAAGGGTCATATTGAATTTCAATTTTCTTTACATCATTGGAAAGAACACACTTTTCTTAACTAAAACACGTTATTTTTATTTTTGAGACAAACCAGTTTCAAGGGGATATTGCAGATCAAAAATGTGTACGTTATTCAACGTGAAGTCAAAGAAAAAAAGGCATAGACCTTAAAAGTTGGTGTCAATTTGTTCTATTAAAATTTACAGGAGCTATTGTACTTATATTCTGATGAAAAAACCCGTTTTTAGATATTTTTGAACTTTAGTTTTTGTGTGTGCGCATCCGTAAAAACTCAAGAAATGGCAAAAAATAAAGTTTCGTTTTTAACAAAAATAATTATCTTCTTATAGCTGGTATAAGAGCTTGAGTCTTTTCCTATGTGTTATTTTTAAACTCTTAAAACAGAATTTCGGATGATATGTTGCTTGGCAAGGTTGTAGGTCATTAATGTTTCAAGGTGATAAAAAGCATTTTCCCATTTTTCATCATTTTTGTTCATGGACAAATTGCAATCATAGGCTGAATATCTAGGCAAATCCTCGGCAGTATAAAGAATGGATTTTTATTACTACTTATCATATTTTTAATTACTTTTGTTATCATTTACATGGTGAAAATAATTGCAATATTCAACTCTATCGAAAACTTTCGTTATCGCTTTTTAGAATAATGGCTTTGCAGTCCCATGATACATATTTTTTATCACGTACACACCATATTAACTGTTTAATTTATTATTTATCTCATTTATTAATTATTTTTATTCTTTTGAAAAAGGAAATAATGCTTTTTATGAATTAAAAATATTAATGACACCTTGCCAAGTGACATATCTTCCGAAATTCTGTTTCAAGAGCTTAAAAATAACACATAGGAAAAGACTCAAGCTCTTATAGCAGTGATAAGAACATAATTATTTTTGTTAAAAACGAAACTTTATTTTTTGCCATTTCTTGAGTTTTTACGGATGCGCACACAAAAATTAAAGTTCAAAAATATATAAAAACGGGCTTTTTCATCAGAATATAAGTACAATAGCTCCTGTAAATTTTAATCGAACAAATTGACATCAACTTTTGAGGTCTATGTCTTTTTTTTCTTTGATTTCACGTTGAATGACGTACATATTTTTGATCCGCAATATCCCCTTGAAACTGGATTGTCTCAAAAATAAAAATAACGTTTTTTAGTTAAGAAAAGTATGTTCTTTCCAATGATGTAAAAAAAAAAAAAAATTCAAGATGACTCTTTTGAGATATTGCCCTTTGAAATTGAGACAAAATTGAGAAAAAAGAAATTTGACTGGAATTTCAACTCGCATAATTCAGCAATTATTTGAGCTATCAAGAAGCCACTTGAACACTTTTGGACGAACTATCAGGCTACAAACGAGGAAAGAATTAGCTTCAGAAAGTCATTCTCTCAGCAGATAAAAGCTGATAACGTATGGTCAAAATTTGCTAAAATACGATTTTTTACCAACTTTGGCAGCAAATTGCAAAAAATCTACAGTGCATGGAGCTTTTGTTACCCAAGTAGGCTATTCTACCCTAAGCAGTGATCAGAATCACCAAATTTGAGCAAGATAATTGTCTTAGGTCGCTAGCAATAAAAGCACAAACTTGACGATTTGGTCCATTTTTTCAAGACACGAAAAAGAGGCCTTTATAAAATAATTTTTATTGGCTAAACCATAAGGCTTATGGAGCTATAATTTGGTATGGTTTCATGCAAGTCTTATATGTACATTCAAAAAAAAATTCATCAAAATCGGAGTTGGTGAAGTGGGGATTTTCTCGAAATTTGGGACACTTGATATGGAATGATCCAAGTGTGGTCTGTAGCCTTTTTGTTATGATCTTTATAAAAATTACATCGTTCACATTCTCAAGAACAAAAATCTAAGTGTTTAAAATTATTAACAAGTAAATCTATCTGTGCTTGATATATGTGATACTTTGATCGATGTTTTAGTTTACCTTTATTTTTTTTTTTTTGCACTTTCAAAGATTTTAAATTTTTTGTGGATTTTATAGCGATTTAAGAACGTCCCTAAAAAGAGACACTAGGCACTAAAGGGTGCATTGTTTAACCGTTGCTGGTTTCTTGCTTAGAACTTATAATTGATTTCAAAAGAAGTTATTAAATGTTTTTAGGCAGAAAAATAAACAATATTTTTTCCTTTTTAAAACTTAAAAAATCTTGTTTAATTAAATTGATTAATCTATAAATTTAATTACCATTTAAAGAACTATCATTTAATTATTTTCTTTTTTGCAATTTTGAAAAATACTCAAGGTAAGTTTTGAAAGCAAACTATTTCAAAATAGCAATTCTTTAAAACGCTAATTATTTGTTGTATTGAATTACTTTTCAATAACACAGGCCTACAAAAAAATGTTTTTTTTTTTTTTTGTTGCCTAGGATTTTTGAGCAGATTTTAACTATATTTTTATTGCTGAATCTGAATATCCAAGCAGTTTTTCTGTATCAGCTCTAGATTTTTAGATAAATTCACTTATCTATCAATGCTTTTTTCTATGTAATACGCTCAAGTATGAGTGTTGTAAAATTTATACAGGGACATATTCTTGTATATTTTCCATATTGTCTGTCTTATTTTGAAACCAATTAAATTTAAAATGATAATTTTTATGAAATAACTAATTATTATTTTAAAAATAATTAATATTTTAATTTATCTATATGTATAAAAATGAATATATGTATATTTGTTTGTTCCTTAAAAAAATCCACAGTTTTCGTCGGATTTTCATCAAAATTGGCACAGAGGTTCCTTGGTGCACTAGAATTCACTTAGGTGGGGTTTTTAAATTTTTAAAAACTCCAAAAAGCTCAAAATTCAAATTTTTCGTCTAAAAATGGCCATTTTCTTTCAATTTTGAATAGATAGAGTAATAGAGCCTTTAAGAATACAAATTGAAAACACTTAACACATTTAAATACGAATATTTTCCGACAAAGATTACGACTAACAATGAATTATCAATTCAAGGCTCACCTTTTTCATTTTAGCATGAAATAAGTTGAAAACAATTACAGCAAAACAATTATTTGCATTCAACACTATTTGAACCACTATGTTGTATTAATAAGCACCTGGGCAACGCCGGGTAATAACCCTAGTTTATTATAAAAAGAAGACTAACAATATAAGATATATAACTGACTGGTTGACCTTGGTAGTTCCTTGTTTCTTGTGCATCTGGGATAGCAGAGACAAAACGCAACACTGGGTTAGAAAAGAATGGCCTAGGACAGCAAACATGGATGTTGAGGAAAAGAATATCCTCAATGATCCTTCAGTTCCAAGAGAGAAAATCATCTTTCCACCATTGCATATCAAGCTGGGTCTAATGAAGCAGTTTAAAGGCTCTTGATAAGAATGGATCAGGCTTTGCATATATAGGGGTAAAAATGCCTCAGCTGAGTATGGAAAAATTAAAGCAGGAATATTTGATGGCCTACCAATAAGACCCTGGCTTCATAAATTCTATGATTGAGATTGAACAAAAAGCCTGGAATTCATTTGTTTCAGTTGCCCGAAATTTTCTGGGTAAACATAAAGCTGAAAACTATGTTGAATTAGTCAATGAGATGCTGAATAATTTCAGATCACTTGGGTGTAACATGATCAGAAAGGTGCACTATTTACACAACCACTTAGACCGTTTTCCTGATAATTTAGGAGACATTAGTATGGTGAAAGATTTCACCAAGATATAAAATGCATGGGGATCGCTATCGAGGAAGATGGGATACTCACTTGATGTCAAATTACTGCTGAATTTTCAAACGCGGAATTGTTCTAAAATACGCTCAAGAATGTCACGCAAAAGAAGTTTCCGAATTGTTCAGTAAGTAACTGGTTTAAATGATGACTTTTTCTGTTTTTTTTTATATAATAAATAATACCTGTGTAATATAATAAAAATTAATTGTTTAATTTGTTTTTTTTTTAACCATGGTTTTTCTTTTCAAATAGTGCTATGATCAATTCATTAAAATATCAATATCTTAAAAATTCGAGCTGATAAGCAAAAACTAATAGCATATTTGAATTCAGGGCGTCAAATTCAGAAGAAATCACCTCCAAAATCTTCGGCACCAAAACTACTGTTGACCAGTGTAATGCATTGAGGTGTTTCTTATTGTTTAGTTTGACTATTGAAGAAGCCCTAAGCTATTTTAGAAGCTTAGAACTTCTGAAACTGCTCTCTGATAATGAATAATTCAAGAAGCTCTTGCATATGCATTTGTAGTTGGGGGAGGGGCAGTAGCTGCAAATTTAGTTTTAGAATTCCTTGAACATGCCACTTTTGAGCTCTACTGTGACAATTAATTTACTTCTGTCCTAGTTGATCAGTTATCAAAAAAGGTTTTGTGCAAGAATCGGATTGAAAAATCCCCATTAAAAAACTACGTTTTTCAAAAAAGAGATGAGAGAGATTAAGTTTTGAATACATGTTCGATAACTGGTAAAATAATGTCACGTTGATTATGCGGAAGAATAGCAATGTAGTAACTATTACATTGAATCTTCATGAAGTTTACACTATAAGTAAAGACTAAATGATGGTCAAATTATGAAAAGAAAATAATTGAAATTGATTAACTAAACATGATTGCTCAGTACAATCATTGTTTGGGGGAGCAGATCACATGCATCAAAATATCGGGAATTACCGTTTTTCTATCCGTTCTAAAAAATGGTTGTTGCCGGTCTTCATTTCTATATCAGAAGCTGCTGCATTAAATACATTGAGCTCAAAAGAACCGGATTGAGTTAGATATTATGGAGAAAGTCATTAAGTTGCTTAAAATAAAAATCAAGTAAGATGTGCCCATTGAGGTAAAAAAGCCTGTCGGAAATGCAGCAAATTCAATGTAGATTTGCACATCAAATGCTTTTCATTCTCAACGACACCAATATTTCCTTGTTCTCAGAGTTAACTTCCCAGTTTATGTTAATTGCTGTTTTTATTTCTTCTTATAAAATGTTTTTTTAAACATTATATTGCAGGCAGAAAAATATTTTTTGTTAAAAAAATACGCACCCTCTGGTGCCTAGCGTCTCTTTTTAAAGACGATTTTTCTTTTTTTAATAAAAAAAAATTATCACGTGATCTTTTTTAATTATTTTTCCTGTCTATTAAACACTATTTGCCACCAGTAAACAAATTATCTTTGGGAAAAAAAAAGGCATTAATGGGTTAATCAACAATTCGAATTGTTACTCATTCCCTGTGCAAAATGTATGAGTTATTTGTAATTCATCAATATACTGATTTTTTTTTTTGTGGAACCTCATTTTAAAATTTATATAGCTCTAAATTTATAGCTCTCATATATTCATAGAATATTGTTTTGAAATAAGATTTGTCTCATTCATAAAAGAAGCATTTTAAGCAGTATAAAGTGTCAGAGATGTCTCCTGTCGATGTTCTTAAAAATTCAATGATTTAAATAACATGGCTTAAAAAAGTTTTTTGCATCCCAATTAGTATATAGTATATGCTATGTGCTATGTCACATTTTCGAGTGTTTTCTATAGTTTACAAGTGTTTTCTATAATTTTTGACAGTTTATTTGTTAGTCATACTATGTATTCATTTTAAATACATTTTAGCTCATGAAACTTCACAATCCCTGCAGTTTTTGCATATTTAATGGCAAGCACAAAATTTTGTATTTTATTATAACACATTTTAAATTAGAGAAGTCATGACAATTTGTATTTTAAAAAAAAAAATGCAAGATTTATCCACACTGTTTGGTTGTTTTGAGATTTTTAAGCTAAATGAGTGATAATTATTTATTCAGACTTTATCATGCCCAATTCAATAAACTTTAAAACTGTGATGCATTGTACTTCATGCCTGTAAATCTTAAACGTTCAGTGTCCTTCAAAGTGGTCATAAGCATGAGTACAAATTTTAAGATCATTTACCATCTTTACATTTTTTACATTTAGTATAGTTACTGGAATTTAAACGACTTTTATTGCTGTAATATATAGTAATTTTGAATTAAAGTTAATGCATTTTTGATATTTTGAACTTAAACAAATATATATATACACATGCAGTAAATCATTTGCAAAACTTTTGAACATAGAAGTTTAAAATGTAATTTTCTATACCTGCAGGGATAGTTTCTATTTTTTTTACAAGAAACAATCTGTGTTGCGCTTTTTAGTGAAGGACACTGCTTTCCTTATTTACAATTTTACCACTGCCCAAAAAATCTTCAGAAGTAATTGACTTTTTAAAAAACATTTTTATAAGATATTTCTTCCATAAAAATAGTTTATGAAGCATTTTATTATACATCCGTGTCTAAAAGAAAACTTATACTGTATATATTTGAAATCGTTTGCATGTGCTCATTATTGTAAAAACTTTAAATGAGTAAGAGTAATATTACATTCCTAAATGGCTGATTAGGTCCATTCCGTTAACATGTACCCTTCTGTTACTTGTAAGATAAATATTTGACATGCTTTAGTTATATGGACTTTTTTTTTCTTTGAAGTAGTTTTTGATGCATTGTTGTACTTTAGTAGCCCTAATTTTGTTGATAAACTTTGTTGACACAGGAGTTGTTTTCTTTGTTTGTAAGTCTTGGTTCACCCAGAGACATTGGGGGTGGACTAGAGCCTATAAGAATTATAAATAATTACCGTATTGTCACATGCTCTGAAAGTATTAGTTGTTATCTGTATTATCATCTTAAAAATTAAAATTGTCATGTATTAGTATTCACTCAGATATCCTTAATTGCTTTAGTTATTAAACTAAGCAATTTTTATTACTATATTTTATTATTATTATTATATTTAAAGCTTTTGTTGGTGTGCTTTCATACTTAAACAAAACATTCATTTTACAGTTCTTTCTATCCAAATACATTGCTCGACATTGAAAATGCAACACCAAGAAGGAGTGGTCAGAAATTCATGCAAATTTTACCGTAGACGCACGTCACTGAGTTATGCAAATATATGAAATGCGCAGCTCTCCGACGCACGTGAAGTAAGATATAAGAGAATGAAGTTGAAAAGTGGGCTATGTTCATGTTGGTTTTTCTGCCAGACTAATTATCGGAGAAATTTGGTTTTTGTCTCGAAGGATACGTGTGATAGGAGGAAATGCCACGCCGTCCTTAACGAAGACACTTCCAGCATATAGACGACTTTACAAGGGGTATGGTGATCGGACTGAGAAGGGGAGTTTGGTCCATACGTCAAATTGCAGCTGATACCCACATGGATGCAAGCACTGTACATCGGCTGTGTCGGAGATGGTTGGAAAGAGGAAATGTAGCCACATTGAGGGGTGCAGGTGCAGCCAGAGTGACGTCAGACCTCTTGGATCGACGGATTCACCGACAAGCTGTGGCGTACCCGCAAGTCACTTGTACGTCGATTCTGCAGCACGTGCAAGGTACCCTGGATGTTCCTGTGTCGACCAGAACCATTTCCCGTCGACTGGTTGCACGTGGCCTGCAATCACGGCGCCCGCTAAGAAGACTGCCATTGACCTCACAGCACAGACTCTAACGTTTGGAATGGTGCCGGACCAGAGCGACGTGGATGGCAGAATGGCAAACCGTAGTTTTCTCAGATGAATCCCGCTTCTGTTTGTCCAGCGATAGTCATCGCATACGTGTGTGGCGTCGACGTGGAGAAAGATCGAATCCGGCAGTAACTGTGGAACGCCCCACAGCGCGACAAAATGGCATAACGGTTTGGGGCGCTATTGCATACAATTCCGTATCACCTCTAGTTCGTATTCGGGGCACTATGACGGCCCAACGATATGTAGATAATGTACTGCGGCCGGTGGCAATCCCCTACCTTCAGGGTCTGCCAAATGCAATTTTTCAATAGGATAACGCCCGGCCTCACAATGCTCGAATCAGCCAACATGCTCTACGAGGTGTACAGATGCTTTCCTGGCCACCATACTCTCCTGACTTGTCACCAATCGAACATGTGTGGGACGTGATTCGACGCCGTTTGCAGAACCTGTCACTGCCTCGTTCAGAGGACGAACTGTGGCAAATGGTTGAAAGGGAATGGAGTTCCATCCCTCAGTACACCATCCGCAGGCTTATTGACTCCATGCCTAGACGTGTTTCTTCGTGCATCGCTGTCCGCGGTGGTCCTACTTCTTACTGAGCCGACGCCGTCCTCGCTCTAAATTTTGCTTATTTATTTTGAAATAAATATCACTTATTGTTCCGTGCTGTCTCTGTCTTCTTACCAAATTTCATCAATTTCTGACCACTCCTTCTTGGTGTTGCATTTTCAATGTCGAGCAGTGTATAAACTGTTGAAGTTATTTGTTTTAATTTTATTATAATCATTCATACTTTTTAATGAAATATTTAACTATGCATATAAGTTTTGTACAGAATAAAGTTTCTTCAATAGATATTCTGTAATCACTGGCAGGTGTGAGTGTCAAAACTTTTATTGTGTTCATTTTAGTCATGTGTTGTTCAATAAATGTAATTGCCATACTAAAAGCAACTCCTACCTTTTTGCATTATATAAAACAGCAATATTTTATCCATAATATATTTTGATGAATTTTCTAGATTGTGCTTCTTTCATACTCCTGTCTCTTTGTGATTTTTTTTATAGTTGTGGTTTTTACAAATCATGTCTTAGAGAATTGACTCGTTTGTGAGACATTCTTATCTGGCACTGCCAGGATGTCATTTAGGATGGTCAGGGGGGGGGGGGTAAAGCCCTCTCTCCCCTCCCCCCAACATGGCTTTGGAAAATTAATATTTTTACATATAAGGGGGCGTGACTTTTGCTGTTTAACCACAAAAATTACGTAGAATATACTACCGTGCTAAACGCAAAAGTGGTATCTGCAGTCGAGCTCAAACTGAGTTATTATTTTTTAAAGTTTTGCTCCACCATGTATTTGATCCAGATAACACTTTTTTATGACCTTTTCAAATGACCATAAAACTCTGTGTTTTGGTAAAATTCGTCAATATTCGGTGGCGATAACTCAATTTTATTGAAAAGTGCAGATACGACTTTTGTGCTTAGCATGACAGTATACGCCCTTTGCCCCCTCTCCCTTGAAAAACTCCAAATGACAGGCCTAGGCGCTTCCTACTCTTCTGTGTTGATGATGTATATGAGAAAAACGCTCTTACTAAAGTATTTTGTTTCAAACTTATACATAATGATAATTTTTAACTTTTTCATTTGTATCAATTCTTTGATGCTGGAAAAAAAAAGAAGGAAAGAAAAAAAAAAGAAGGAAATGTTTTCTGGAGAATAAGAGTGATTGACCTGATTCAAAACTGATGGTAAGAACTCCTTGAAGTTGAAAAATTAAAGAAATTTATCATGATTTCTGATGTTTCCTTAATTATATTCATTACCGGCATTTAAAGTATGAATTTGTTTTCAAATGCCTTTTATATAGATTTGTATTTTAAAAAAATAACAAAAAGCTTATAAAATATTATTTTGCAAGAATTTCTTCGATTGAATACCCATCGTGTGAAACTTTTACATGAACTAGATTATGTCTAATTGCTAATGATATTTGGTATATCTTATTGATTCAATATTTCAAGCTTAATTTTTTAACAGTATAAAAGTGAAATGTCACTTTGGGTTAGATTAGCTGACGAAGAATTTGTTTCCAATTTTGAATGGAAGGAAAAGCTTTATTGTAGAGTTTCAAAGCTGAAAACAAAGTTTTAAAATTCTGATATGCTTTTAAATAGAAAAATATTAGGGGAGACTGGGGACGGTTGTGACGCGGGGCGGTTGTGACAGTCGTCATATTAGCTAAACCATAATTAATACCTGGTTGAAGCAAAGAGAAAGAGTATCAGCATGTTTGTCTGAATGTGTGTCAAAGCATTGCGGTAGCCATCGAGCAACATTAACGCTGGCAGAGGGGTTGGTTACTTTTTAACAGTCAAAAGTAAGTTTTTTGTTCGATGTCTTTTAGTAATTCCTGTTGAACGTATACAGATAGAGAAATGAAAGTTTTCTCTCCCATTAGTAGTGAACCTTAATAGTGAAATAGCCGTGATTACTTTTTATGTAGGCTATTTTGTATTGCCATGGCGATTGCTGTTTTCAAAAGTAGTGGGTTGGGGTCAGTTGTGACAAATTGCGTGGGGACGGTTGTGACACGAGTAAAACATGTTTTTATCATATTTGATGCCCATAATACGCTTGGAGAAGACAGAAATAGGGCAGTGTGACCTAATGAAATATAAAGAAGCTTATAAAGAAGTGAAACTTTTTTTCTTTCGGACAGCTTTGGAAATGCAACGTTAATCGTAAGTCTTTGCTACGAAACATTCATTCGTAAACGCGATGGAGCCGGCCGGCGCTGTCACAATGAAAACAACGTGTGCATAGGTTATATTGCTTATAATAAAGTGCTTTTGATCTTACATATACGCTGAAAGCAGATATGAGAGTAAAATGGCTACTGAGAAATGGTTCCGTTCATTTATGAATGGAAATGTTTCACGTCTGTTCGTGTAGCTCAAGGTTCGTGTTGCTTTCAAGAGTAACAAGCTTCAATAAAACAAATAAATGTGGAATCTTTCTTTGATACTTGAGAATTGTTATGAACAGACACGGTTATGACCCACAGGATGTGCAAAATGTTGCCAAAACACACGTTACGAAATTCCAAAAACCTGATATTTTTGTAAAACTTGGTGTAAGGCTACTTCTACTGAACGAGACACATTGTTAAATGTTAAACTTTCCCAGATGAAGGTTATGTTGAATTACGTTTTATATTACTTGAAATTAAAAGTGATCTAGACTGTTTTGCTGTATTTTTGAACTTGTCACAACCGACCCCAAGCACTGTCACAACCGCCCCTGGGGTGGGGTCGGTTGTGACATTTTTTCCTTTTTTTTTTTAATTTGGTCCTGTGAGTTAACTATTGTACTTAGGGAGAAAATTTTTGTGTTTATAAGCAGGCAAATATACACTTTAACATAAAAACAACTTTTAAACCAGCTCACAGGCATTGCTAAGGGATCTATGGGGGAGCAAATGAAAATTGTCACAACCGTACACAGTCTCCGCTATGTTAGCTGGAAACAGGTCCGTCATTTAGGGGGTGAGGGGATGATCAATTGCCACCCCCCCCCGTCCCCCTGACTTTGAGAAATCCATGTATTTACATAAAAGTGGGCTCGTTTTTTTTATTTTCTGATGAAATTGCATTGTGTTTGCACCTTTTGACCTATTGTAAAAACTTGAAATTACGGGCCTGGCTGAAAGTGTATGTATAAAACTTCATTTCAAATTATAAAAGGTACAGGGTCATTCCATGTCAAGTGTACGAGGCGTCCCCACTCGACCCCCTCCGATTTTGATGAAAATTTTTTTGGATGTACATATAAGACTTGCATGAAACCATACCAAATTATAGCTCCATGAGCCTTATGGTTTAGCCAATAAAAATTATTGAAAAAAGGCCTCTTTTTCGTGTCTTGAAAAAAATGACCAAATCGTCAAGTTTGTGCTTTTATTGCTCGCGACCTAAGACGATTATCAGGCTCAAATTTGGTGATTCTGATCACTGTTTAGGGTAGAATAGCCTACTTGTGTAACAAAAGCCCCATGCACTGTAGATTTTTTGCAAATTTCTGCCAAAGTTGGTAAAAAATCGTATTTTGGCAAATTTTGCCCATACGTTATCAGCTTGTATCTGCTGAGAGAATGACTTTCTGAAGCTAATTCTTTCCTCGTTTGTAGCCTGATAGTTCGTCCGAAAGGTGTGCAAGTGGCATCTCGATAGCTCAAATAATTGCTGAATTATACGAGTTGAAATTCCAGTCAAATTTCTTTATTCTCAATTTTGACTCAATTTCAAAGGGCAATATCTCAAAAGGGTCATCTTGAATTTCAATTTTCTTTACATCATTGGAAAGAACACACTTTTCTTAACTAAAAAACGTTATTCTTATTTTTGAGACACATCCGTTTCAAGGGGATATTGCAGATCAAAAATGTGTACGTCATTCAACGTGAAATCAAAGAAAAAAAGACATAGACCTCAAAAGTTGATGTCAATTTCTTCTATTAATATTTGCAGGATCTATTGTACTTATGTTCTGATGAAAAAACACTTTTTTAGATATTTTTAAACTTTAGTGTTTGAGTGCGCATTAGGGTGATTCAAAAAAATTTTTTTTTGAATTTCTCTGGTCTTACCCCGCAGTTTTTTTACACTATTCATGAATGTGATGTATGTGAAATTTTATCTCAATTGAATAATATTTAGAGGTCGCTCAACGCGTTCGAATTCTGTTGAAAATTAGCAATTTAGAGAGTTGGAGTATATAGCTTCATTACCCGAAATAATATTATTCTTCATATAAAATGGAAAAACTCAAAACGTTAGTTTACTCTGCTAAGTAATTAGTCAATAAAATAATAGCTCAAAGTGAGTTGTAACGATTGCCCCCCTCCACCCCCCCCCCCCGCTCCAAAGCTGCATTATCTCTTACCTGAGTTTGGGTAGAAAATGCAACTGCAAGCTCGGGCTGTGGTTTCTGTTTTCTTTTCGGTTGTTTGAGGTGTATGAGTTTATTTGGCTAAAACACCTAGCATCCACTCTAGACAGGGTTCAGTATAAGTGACAGAAAGCCACTTTGATAGTAGCTGCTACAGTATGGGTCAAAATGGGGAGGATTTGACAACGTCCATAAAACGGTAAATGCAAACTATTCGCTCTGAATTGGCCGTTAACTTAGAAAAGTGGTTTAAATCTAGGACTTCCTTTTGATAGTTCACTGGAACGAAACACTTATGCATATTGGGAAAATGAAGGATGATTGGCGGGTTTCATACCAGTATTAGTATCAGGACCACAAGCATTGATGATTTACTTCTGGGTTCTAGTAAGTTAGTCAGGCATTGGAATTGCTACGGAAAATGCTGCTATACGATAACCAGTTAGATAAATGGGAACTTACTGAGCTCGTACGTGGTATGTGTTTCAATACGACATGCATTGCCGGTACTAAAGTTGGAGCATGTTTGAACTTGGGGAAAAAAAAAACTAGGGAAGCAACTTTTATATTGTGCTTTCTGCCATTATATTTTAGACATGGTGTTTTCTGTGGTATTACAACCGAAATCTATTCTACTCTTGGTCTCTCGGTATTTTAACCGATAAACCAAGAAATAGGTAGAATTGGGGTATTTGCGTGCAATGTCAGATGCGATGTTCACGCAATTGCGTAGAACCATCCACTGCCACTGGATCTACAATACTACTTTTTAAGCGGTTTTAGCAATCATAGTCCAGAATGAAACATTCTAATTTTAAACCTGGAGTGAGGAATGATGAGGTTGAGGAGTTCGTAGCACATTCAAAGCAACGTGCAACTAGTAATGGAAATTGCGCAAAGTTAACTTCTGATGACCCATGTAAAAGAAGTGTCCAAGGAAGATACTAGAGCTTAGTGCGATTTTCTTGAGCAGAGCACCTTCTCTTGGTGTATGTTTTCGTGTCCCAAGAGTGGTTCCTCGTGTTATATCTGTGTTAAAGATTCTTTATGGCTTCAAGTTATGGATATTTCCCAACCAGTTCTAACTTGCAGCTGGACAAACAAAAGGTATTCGTAACATATGAATGTGATTTCTTTCACATTCTTATCGTTAATGGGAAAAAATATCTAAGAGCTGGGTTCCCAGCAACCTTTTTTGTGCAAGCACTAAGAAATGATTTGGAATATTTTTAGCGTCCTTATTCATGTAAAGAAGAAACTCAAAATATATCAGCTGTTTGATCCTGAGCATTCGAATCTTTAAGATAGCTGCCAACAAGGCTTTATACTACCAAAGAAACTGAGGATTGTAAACGACAATACGGAGCGTGGCATGGCCCTTATTGAAGCATTTGTTAAGACTATCACTAACGACGAAAAACAAAGAGTGTCTTCTTCAAGTGGTACAGGAACACAGAAAAGGTTTCAAAGTTGCAAAAAAGTAACCTTAAAAAGTATTGCAAGAATTAATGAGCGAATTACTATATATTTAATGTATTTAAATTTGTTTTTTATATTTTTTCCGTATTTGATTAGTTTTCATACTTTTCTGCATTTCATTGGTTTTTCAGATATATAGTTCATTTTGTGATTGCACGCTTTTTTTCTTCGGAGATATAAAAAAGCAATAAAGTAACTTTATTATTATTATTATTTACGTTCGCATTTGTGCCACTCACAAAATTTGAAGTACTCCTAAATGTAAATATAGTTTACTAAAATTTTGGGCGAATAATTCAGTGTATATAAAGGGCCTAAATAAGACGGTAAGACGAATAAAAATACAAAGGCTACTTTTTTCTATAGATATCATTTACGATCACGTTTTTGTCAATAACACGAAATTTCAAGGCGTTTGAGCGACCTCTAAATATTAATATATTTTGCCAAAATTTTGCACAAATAATCAGTGTATATAGTGGCACAAAATAAGAGGGTAAGACGCACAAAAATACAAAGGCTACTTTTCTCTATAGATATCATTTACGATCACGTTTTTGTCAATATCACGAAATTTCAAGGCGTTTGAGCGACCTCTAAATATTAATATATTTTGCCAAAATTTTGCACAAATAATCAGTGTATATAGTGGCACAAAATAAGAGGGTAAGACGCACAAAAATACAAAGGCTACTTTTCTCTATAGATATCATTTACGATCACGTTTTTGTCAATATCACGAAATTTCAAGGCGTTTGAGCGACCTCTAAATATTAATATATTTTGCCAAACTTTTGCAGAAATAATCAGTGTATATAGTGGCACAAAATAAGAGAGTAAGACGCACAAAAATACAAAGGCTACTTTTTTCTATAGATATGATTTACGATCACGTTTTTGTCAATATCACGAAATTTCAAGGCGTTTGAGCGACCTCTTAATATTAATATATTTTGCCAAAATTTTGCACAAATAATCAGTGTATATAGTGGCACAAAATAAGAGGGTAAGACGCACAAAAATACAAAGTTTATTTTTTTCCATACATTTCTGAATCACCCTAGTGCGCATCCATAAAATCTCAAGAAATGGCAAAAAAAAAATTTCGTTTTTAACAAAAATAATTATCTTCTTATAGCTGGTATAAGAGCTTGAGTCTTTTCCTATGTGTTATTTTTAAGCTCTTGACACAGAATTTCGGATAATATGTCACTTGGCAAAGTTGTAGGTCATTAATGTTTCAAGGTCATAAAAAGCATTTTCCCATTTTTCATCATTTTTGTTTATGGGGAAATTGCAGTCATAGGCTGAATATCTAGACACATCCTCGGCAGTATAAAGAATGGATTTTCAATTACTACTTATCATATTTTCAATTACTATTGTTATCATTTATTTACACGGAGGAAATAATTACAATATTCAACTCTATCGAAAACTTTCGTTATTGCTTTTTAGAAAAATGGCTCTGCAGTTCTATTATAAATATTTTTTATCACGTACACACCAGATTAACTGTTTTATTTATTATTTATCTCATTTATTAATTATTTTTATTTTTTTGAAAAAGGAAATAATGCCTTTTATGAATTAAAAATATTAATGACACCTTGCCAAGTGACATATCTTCCGAAATTCTGTTTCAAGAGCTTAAAAATAACACATAGGAAAAGACTCAAGTTCTTATAGCAGTGATAAGAACATAATTATTTTTGTTAAAAACGAAACTTTATTTTTTGCCATTTCTTGAGTTTTTACGGATGCGCACACGAAAACTAAAGTTCAAAAACATTTTAAAAAGTTTTTTTTATCAGAACATAAGTACAATAGCTCCTGTAAATTTTAATAGAACAAATTAACATCAACTTTTAAGGTCTTTGTTTTTTTCTTTGATTTCACGTTGAATGACGTCCACATTTTTGATCTGCAATGTCCCTAGAAACTGGTTTGTCTCAAAAATAAAAATAACGTTTTTTAGTTAAGAAAAGTGTGTTCTTTCCAATGATGTAAAGAAAATTGAAATTCAAGATGACCCTTTTGAGATATTGCCCTTTGAAATTGAGACAAAATTGAGAAAAAAGAAATTTGACTGGAATTTCAACTCGCTTAATTCAGCAATTATTTGAGCTATCGAGATGCCACTTGCACACCTTTTGGAAGAACTATCAGACTATAAACGAGGAAAGAATTAGTTTCAGAAAGTCATTCTCTCAGCAGATACAAACTGATAACGTATGGTGAAAATTTGCCAAAATACGATTTTTTACCAACTTTGGCAGCGAATTGCAAGAAATCTACAGTGCATGGAGCTTTTGTTACACAAGTATGCTATTCTACCCTAAACAGTGATCAGAATCATCAAATTTGAGCTTGATAATCGTCTTAGGTCGCGAGCAATAAAAGCACAAACTTGACGATTTGGTCATTTTTTTCAAGACACGAAAAAGAGGCATTTTTTCAATAATTTTTATTGGTTAAACCATAAGGCTTATGGAGCTATAATTCGGTATGGTTTCATGCAAGTCTTATATGTACATCCAAAAAAATTTTCATCAAAATCGGAGGGGGTCGAGTGGGGATTTTCTAGAATTTTGAGACACTTGACATGGAATGACCTTACAGTAAAACATAATTTGTGATAAACAAGTGTGTGTGTATATATATATATATATATATATATATATATATATATATATATATATATACACTGCAAAACATTACAGTTTTTTATAACATAATTTCTCTCTTAAAAAAGAAGTGTTGTAACTTGGAACATTTTAATCTTTTAAAAGCATTAAAATTTTAAGTTTACTCAGTCGAATTTGAAACTGTTTTTTCCCAGCGTTATTATAGACTTTATAGAAAAGGGGAATCCTGGAGTTTTTTTTTTTTTTTTTTTTTTTGTAAAATGCACTCATTTTGAAAAAGTTTAAAAACTATAATGATATGTTCTATTTTTAAATTATTTTCCCTGGCTTGATTGATCCTAGTTTTAACTAACTTTTTAAAGGGGGGGGTAAACATTTTTTGTTTTATATGTCTGAATTTGGCTAGAGTATCAAACACCTAGTTTGCATATTTGATTTTTCCAACTAGTTTAATTCATGTATATACTTCAAACGACCCAGTATATTTTCTGGCTCTTAATATATGAACCGAAATCATTTTCTGTTACAATATTTGTTATTGTTTCATTAAACTTGACAATTTACAAAAATATGTCCAATTAAAAAGTTTTTTAACTAACTTGAATTGTACTATATTTGCTAATGTTTAAAATAATATTATTGCTGCACAAAAGAATGATTGCAGAATATATATAATTTGTAATTTAAAAAATCAGTTTTTAATAGTTCTTCCATTTTAAAATGATTATTATTAGGTATTCATTATTACTATTAAGATAATTCATTAGTGTTGTTCGGTCGTTAGTTCATATAACATTCATTCTAGAACTACTTTCTTCATTACGATACATTTTCTTTTGCCAATGTGATAATTCTCTTCCTAGTGGATATGAATAATACTATGAAGTTTTTATATAGCTTTATAATAGTATTTTAATAAACTTGTGATACACTGAAACATTTTCTGACTGGCTTTTAGATAGAGTAATTAATTTTTCACACTTTCACTAATATTTTGGGACATTTTTTGTAACACAAATGTTTTGCTAGCCAATTGCCTATATAAATACTTACTATTATAATATTCGCTCTCTAGTGGCTTTTATTACCATTTTGTTGACAGTAATTTTCTTGTTGATGTATTAGTTGTATAAGAATTTATCTTTTATATTCTAATGTTATTGAAATTGTATTCAGAATGCAAAGTTATCCAAAACTGAAAATTAAAAATTGTTTCTAAAATTTGAGCATTTTTTCTTAGTCATTTCATATATAAATAAATTCATTCATTTACAAAACATCCATTGAAAGCACTTTTCCCATCCTTAAAATATCCCTCAATCAAGTAAATAAAAAGAAGCTAGCTATTAAAATTGTACATTGTTAATAGTATATTATGACATGCTTCTTGCTTTTTTCTCCCCAAAAAAGTATCATTTAATCTCAAAAAGAATTAAGCTAGAAATTACTTTGTCTTATCCATCAAGAAAAAGAAAATTATCTCATCAAACCAAAAACTTGACCTATAAATTAATGCAGTTATGTTAGGGATTGGAAATAAAAGCAGAAAAAATATTTTTTGATATAATTAACCATTTAAGGTGTAACAGAAAGCGAGTTAAATTTGAGTGTTGAAAATGTAGTGTAATAATGAGAAAAGTTTTATGCTTTCTTCATAGCTTTTTTTTTTTTTTACTTCGTGTGAAGGGAGCAACCAAATTTATTTTTAATTCTAGTTTTATTATATATATTTTGACTTGTTTAATATCTTTAATTTTTAAAGCTAATGAAATAATTTGTTAAAAATAGAAAATGTTCTTTAACAAAATTAAGTTATTCCCTACAGTTCTTTAAAATTTTTGCTCTACATTTTTTTTCCTTCTTTTTCTCCATTTGCATACTTTGTCTGCTCTTAAAAAGCATTAACTTATCACTTCCTCATGATTGTGAGTTTATAAGTTTGCATGTATTAAACTGTAGCCTCAGCTTAAATTGACATTCAGAAACATTTTTACTACGTAAAATATAGCAATACTCTTGGGAGGGGGGGGGGCAGAGTTGAATGGCTTTTGACAAAAATAGAGGTTTCACTAATGGTTTCAAATCAATAGGTTGTTGTGAGTGTGAAGAACTTAATGCATAGGAAATTTCTAATATTTTGAAAAAGTCTGCTGCTATCCCTAAATATATTTTTTGCTGTCAAAGCCTGATTGTAAATTTTTTTCTTTTTTGACCCATTTTACCACACCTGACCCTACTAAGAAAGGAAAAAATACCCTAGTCTCTCGGTTTTCAGTCTTTAATAAGAACACTATTACGTACTTGGGTACGTACGTGGTGTACTTGAATTAGTGGGGCCTCCATGTGCTTTTTTCTGAAATAAATTACAAAATATTCAATTTTTTATATACTTGTGCTAATTTGATACTAATGTATTATTATTATTTTTTTTAATTCTGAAGTAGCTTGTGCAGTATTTCTCCTCCCAATTTTTCTTTTAGATTCGGAGTTGACTCACCCCCCACCCCTCCCACGCACAACATTTGGTATTTTTAATAGAACGTTGAGATCTCATATACGAATCATCTCATATCAAATATTTTTGTTTTCCTAAAAGGTTTAAGTGGTCCACGGCCACTTTGAAATTTCAGATTTTCCGCAAAAGACGACTAAAATTGCCATTTTTCATAATTAATGCCTTCATATTTTGATTAATTACTTTTTAATATTCAATAAGAAGTATTTAAGTCTCTGTAAAATGCAAAATGGATCATAAAATTTTTTAATTTTAATAAATAATACTGTTTTTGTGCTTTTAAATCTGCCTCACCGTCAATACAGCTAAATTAATTTTTGTTATATTTTTTTGGAAACACTGAATAATGACTACATCTTTAACTCTGTTCACAAAACAGTGCATTATCTGCTTTTGTCAACCTGTAGTTTTCACTTGAATTCTATTTTTTACTTTTAATTCTAAGTCATTTTTTTACTTTTATTTTGTAAAAATTTTTCTTTTTGTTCAAGTTTGAAAATACTAGCATAAATATTTAAGTGCTCTGTTTTGCATATTTCTACTTTTGGTTTTGATTTGGAAAGATGTCTTAATTTTTATAAATATTCTGATTTGATTGCACCATGGACACCAGACTGTCGTCGCATATTTTTGGTCTTGGCAGCAAGATTACCAGTAACGATTCAAAATTAAATGCTGCAAGCATCCTATTAATTTATAAGTTTTAAGATGTATGCTGTATTATGTAGAAGAAGGATTTCATGAAAACAGAAGATTAGTCTTTTCACAGGTAAAGATGTTTTATGAAAAGCAAGTATCCCTATGATAAGTGAGATAAAAGCAAGTCAGAAAATAATAAAAGTTCTTGAAGACAATGCTAAGTTAAGGGCTATACCCCTTAATCGAAGATCTATACCAACTACTGTACAAAAAGTAAACATATGGAAGATAAACTAGCCTTAACATTTGAGTTGTGGCCTGCAAATGTCGAACTAATGTAGAATAAAGAAGATATTTCCTTTCTTTAGTCAATGAAAAGTGATCGTATGGCAACTTTTGGATCATGGACAAAACTCTTGGAGATAAAGCTTAAAAGAAAAGAAACCCGCTTTCATCAGCAAGAAATCAGAAAAGCAAAGATGAACAATAAAACCACTTTGGATTAAACATTAAATGATGTTCTCACTTCATCTGACTGTGATGAATAAAACAACAAATGACATAGAAACCTCTGATTTGAAGTTCCCTCAACAAGTTCTCTAAGTCATTGTTGTGTTAAAAGAACAGGAACAAGTTTATTCATCCCACATGATATAATGAAAACACCTAATCTTGTTTCACTATAGCAACACGTTTTAAATATGAGCCCAGCCCAACAGGCAGCATATACATGCCGTCTTGCACAAAGCACGTTGGATAGCTAAGTTTTTATACACAATTAAGATATGTCTTCTTCAGGAGTAAATAACACAGCTTCCTACTGGCACAATAGCTTCACAGCAACAGATTATTAAACTGCGTGACTTTGCAAATTTTGCTAACTCTTGTATACAGCTCTTAATGGATAACCTGTGATTCCGCCATTGATGCCCAATGGAATGATCTGCAAATGCTTTGCTCTTTTATAGAATACAAAGCTGTCCATCCCACCATATCCGAAAGTGCAATCGGTGCCTTTCAAAGTCACTACTGGTACCTTACAGAGAAGATGGTGCTACTTGCCCTGTGGTGTAACAAAGTTCCAGCACAAGAACAGAAAGCTATTGCTAATATGCTCTGTTAGCTACGAAACCAAGTTTTACCAATACTGGTTTTACGTTGAAAAGTAGGTATGGCATGGGTTTTGGGAAACATAACTTCCAAAAAATCTCAACATCAATACAATTCTCTCTGATAAAGTGGGAGCAGATTCATGGTTTTTGTTCTTTGCTTGAACTGGACTCAGATTTTTTAAAAGAAGTTTTAGTATGGCCAAATTCTACATCGTATACCACATCTTTCATGAAGTTACAAACCCAAAATGTTGTTAATGCAGTGCAGAGTGAGGTGTCAAGCTAAGTAGTGACTTCATCAAGTCCTCAAAACGTGAAGAGCACTATCCGAATATGGTGCAAGTTGTAGAACAAGATAGACAAAAGCAAAAAATCTACGAAAATGACTAAAAAAATTGAAATTTATTATAATTTATGCAAGCAATCAATTTTATATTAACTTAGAAAGTTATTAGTGTATCTCTATCTGTTCTTTTAGTGTATTCTAAATTAATCTTAAGTTTATATTTTTGTTGGAATAGAAATTTATTTATTTTTTCCTCATAATATTGTTTTTTTCCATAAATTTTCATATTTCATTAAACTGGTGGACCACATAGATATTATTCAAAACTTGTAAAATTTTATGTACATACTTTTTTTGATATTTGGAACAAAAATAACATAGGTAGAAATAATTTCCGGAATTTTTTTTAAAACATGGGGGTTTGATGCACCCCCCCCCCCCCCTCCACGCACAACATTAGGTATTTTTAATAGAACGTTGAGTTTCTGCTCCAAATTCTTGAATTTATGCTCCGAAACTTTCTTTTTCCTACTCCAAAACCATAAATTGCTGAGCCAAAACGTAACTTTTCCTGCTCCAAATCGAAAAGTAATCTTAATATTACAGATTCTCGGACATTCCTTAATACACTTTTAAGTCAGCATTTTGTTTTTAAGTTTTATCGAAAAATATACTTTTTGTTATTTTTATTCGTTTATCCCCCCCCCTTTCCCCCTACTTTTAACACTTAGAATGTTTCATTGTTTTATCCCTAAAAGGAAGCTGACGACCCTTTTTCTGAAAATTCGGAGTTCTAGCAACATTTGAGTGAAATGACTGTAATCTGACCAAATGATTAGATGAAAAATGATCAGAAAAGTTTTCTTCTAAAATATGATTAAATTGAAAAAAAAAAAAGAGTGGGGTGCGGAAATAATGCAATTTTTCTTAACAATTTGTGCATTATTATTTAAGTTGTTTTCATTTTAATCACACGTTTGTAGCTGTACAGACGGAAGATTAGTTATATCTGCTACATTTTCCCACTAAATGTAGATGTGAATAAATCTATAATCCAAAAATGACAAGACTGATGCAAAAAGTAAGCTAAAGGTATTTCATAATAATGTGATGCTGTAGTAGTAATTATGCGTGTCTTACAAATAAAAAATTGCATAAATTTTTACGTATAAGATTTTCTAAACAATTCTTCACTTTAAAAAAGTGTTTGAAGAGCAATCACACAAAGGTCATATATATTTCACAAATTTATTTCCTGATTGAGAAATAACTTTTTATTTTTTGAACATTTGCTTGATGTTTAGATGATTTTCTTTTGTTTAAACAATTTTAACGGGGATAAGTACACATACAACATCTTTGTTGCTTGCATCCTTAAGTTGCCATTTTACGTCAGCACGAACCTATATGGGAAACAAAAAGCAATAGATTATTTACAGTGCTAGGCAAAACTTTTTTGCCAGGAAAAGATACAGCATAGATACTGAAGCAAAGTAGTGCATGTGAAAGCAAAAATACAGCTCTGAAAACCACAAATGCTCAGAAATACTTCAGACACACGTTTCGGCGTTCCAAAAAACGCCTTTTTCAGTACAAAATGTGTTTCTTGTGACGCCGAAACACGTGTTTGCAATATTTATGTCCTTTTCAACATTGTATTTTTTCTTTTATTTTTAAGCACAAAGGTATTTATTTATTTCATAATGGAGGGGGTTGTATAAGGATATCATTTGAAACAAAGGATCGTATTTAATGTAATTTCTCCAAAAATACATTGAACAAGTGTGTGTTATTTATTAAGTACACGTTTTTACGCTGGACATCTTAGTAATCCTGCTATGGGTTTTTGATTGGATAAATTCTGTGGAAATGAATCCGCTAGCTAGCAAAGCGTGCCCACACCATACTGCTTTTTAGCCTGTCCTAAAAAGAGATAAACATTGGCAAGGTCATAGTTTAACTCGTCAGAGCCGCATTTTATCTTAACTGCTCTCGCTATGACCAATAGTACGTCTTTGGGTAAGCAAACCAGATCTATAAACGACGTCTAATCAAACTGGTGATGCCGGATGAGAGAAAATATACTGCATAATTACATTAGTAACAAAAACTACATTTTACCTCATTCGGTATTATCAGTTTAATTACGTGTAGTGCATTAATTGTAGGAGTGCATAGTTACGTCCTTTTTTCGCTTTGTATCCCAAGCACGAACTATTTTTTAAACTGAAGCAGTTAAGCAGTTTAATTTGCTTGAATTCTCAAAAGAAATTTATTCAATCATAAGTGTTTTTGCCTTTTAATTTGAAAATATATTTACCAGCATCATAGTGTAAATTATTTATGTATAGAAACAAACAACAAATATTGTATTCACACATTTTAGCTGCATTTTAAAGCTTTCTGGAAAGGGTAATTGAAATGGGGGCCGGCAAAAGGTTGCAACCGTGTGCATTTGCTCTCCTTCTCCCGGTCTTTAAAAAGAAAATTCTGTTAAACAAATTTTTTTAGTACAAAAAGAAATATTTTTTGCAAAAAGTTATGGTAAAGAAATAACAAAAAAAAAAATTAGTAAAACAAAAAAAAAAATTTTTTGCCAAAAAAAAAATTTTTTTTTTTTTTTTTCTAGTTTGGGTGCATCCCACTGCGCATGACTCAGCGCCATCAAGATAAATGTCGCACATTTGAGTTGGAATATTTTTAGCAAAACGACTACGGAAGTAACCCAATTCAATGTAGCGCCAATTACTCTCCCCTGTTACCCGTAAAAGAGGTAGACACTGTCCATGTCGTAGGTCAACTTTCTAGAGAAACACTCTAATCTTTGAATAGTACTTACGGAAGGATACGACTGGCGGACTTCAATTTCATTTCCATAAGTGTATGTCTTTCCGGGTTCAATCGGGCAATCGACACCTTCCTCTTCACACGCATCTGAGTTCGGGATCGGATAAGGCATGGAAACTCCGCCCACAACTCCATGCACCACTGCTTTCAAAGTCTCGCTTTCGGTCACTGTCAAAACGATAAACTTTATTTTAAATTTTTCTTAGCAAAACAAAGGAGGAATAATTAGTAAATTAGAAAACGTTTTTAAGACAAATACTGCTGACTCTCTTATAGCTAGCCTAATTGATGTTTCTTTGCAAAATGACCAAAGCAGAACTCGTGCTTAGCAAACAGTTATTTTTTCATATGAAGAGGTATTGCCGGGCTTATAGGCCGTGGTTGATATGTAACAGAAAAACCAGACGTTTTCGTCGAGGTCTGCGGCCGACATAATCAGTTAGTGCAGTAGAAATAAGCTGAAAAATACCTTGGAGTCGAACAAATTGCAACAGAAACACCTGTTGGAAATGGTAGGTAACAGGCTCCTAATGAACATACTAAAAGTATACATCCGTACTTGTAGGACTAATATGTTTTTTTGGTCGCCATCTTGAAAAATCATGAAAAAATTTTAAAAATTCAAAAAAATTATGTGCGGTATCAAATGAAAGGAAATTTCTAGCTGAAAAGGGATAAAACATAGTATATTTGAAGTGAAGTAAAAATACTTAAAATATGCACCCGTAACGTGGCGCAAAATGTGTTTTTTTCGGCCGCCATCTTGAAAAATCCGAAAAAAATTCAAAAAAATAATGTGTGGTATCAAATGAAAGGAAATTTCATGCAGAAAAGGAATATAACATCTGATATTTCAAGTAAAGTGAGCAGTATAAGATATACACCCGTACTTTAGCGAGAAATGCATTTTTTAATCGCCATCTTGAAAAAGGGTGGATTTGGTTTGAAAACATAAAACATATCATATGTGGTATCAAATGAAAGGTAATTTGATACTGAAAAAGAATGTGATTTTGGTTTAGACTAATAAAGAAAAAAAAACGAAATGGGGACTAAAACACTGAATTCTTTTGTTGTGTCAAAAACATCATTTATTGATCTAAGAGGCTTAAAAAACGTGAATAACTTTGCCTCCAAGCTCATCTTTATTACAATTAAATAATACATGTTCTTTAAACATTAAATTGGATGATTAAAAAAATCTGTAATTTAAAAAAAATCATGTAATTAAAGAATTTGTCATAAAATAAAATATTTATATCCATTAAAATGAAACATCATCTTCATCATCCAAATCCAAAATGTCCATTGTGTTTGTACGGTTCTTTAAACAACAGTTTTTACAAACTAACGAGCATGGAAGTCTATATTGACAGCATGTACATTTTGTAGTGTTATATGGTTCTAATTATGTTTAAGAGTTTATGAAGTGCTGGGATCAAGTCTATGAATATCGGCTGAAATTCTCCGTCTACCAACTGCCATCACCAAAGTCTGGGATAAAGAGTTTGTGATTTAAGATTTTTCCAACAAAGAACTGCAAATGTATTGGACATAGATCATATTTCACTGCATTGGGTGTTGGAGGTAACGAGCAATGTCGAATTAATTTTTAGCTGAAGCCATTTTCCTACCTTCGTGAGTGTAAGGATATGTATTTAAGTGGTGTGTCGATGTTACCTCTATATAGTGAGAAAATTATTTTACAACAAATTTCGGCCAAATATTCCTTCTTAACATCTTCTATCGTAACATCATGAAAAAGCAATCCTAATCGCTTAGCCTATCAGATTTTATAAAAATTTTGAAAAAAGAGGGTTTACTTTTGCCATATAACGCACTGGTGGTGTCACACCGTGTCTATGCGTGAGCAAAAGGTAAAGTTTTGCAAGCTTCTCTCCGATTTGAATGGCTTGAATGTCATGAACTTCGTTAAAATATTCTTTGATACAGTAAAATAATTAAAAATATCTGTATCATCCGCAACTACTATCACATGTTTCTGGGCTAGTTTTACAGCTTCTTTAACGATCATCGTGTTTGCGCCACCTTCTGCTTGAATCGACATCGCCTTTCAAAACAACTCTCCAGTATGTTGAAGAAGCGTTGTTTGTTTACAGAATTGGAAATAAATTTGTCTTCTTTTTTTCAAATTATAGGTGAATTTTCTTCAAATATTACTTTAACTGTTAATTTCTTCACGCGTAATCTGTGCGCCAAATCTTTTGTGTTGGGTTTCTTATACCCATATAATACTATGGTCACTTTTCCATATCTTATATGAACATACGCTTCGTGTTGACTTATAACATCTTTAAATGTTGCTGAAACTGACCATGGTAATGGGTGAACTAATACACCTCCATCAAGAACGTAGGAAATACCCTAATACAAATGTATCGTATTGACATTCAAGGTATCCAAGGACTTTACCAATAAAGATTTATCTGTTTTTCTCATTTTCTGGGTTTAAAAAACCTTCTATTAAGCATTAAGTCAAATTTATTTCGTAGAATTGAAAACCTAATAACAGGACTTCATTTTGCAAAGCTATTTTGGATATTTTTATCACAGCAAGATGAAACTAATTAAAATTGATAAATTTGTAGCTTATTTATACTTAATATTTTAAAGAAATGATTCACGCATGGCACAAAGGAATAACAATGTAACAATTAATTAAATTAAGCGAGGGACGCTTGAAGAAATGTGATGTGTACTTACACGATTCAAAAGATAGTCTATAAGTGTAGGTTTCACCACGTTTTAGCTCACAGACGTCGCTGTCTTCACAGCCACTTAAATAAACCTCTTTAATTTGTCCTGTCTTTGAACCTGTAAAAGAACCATAAACTAATGTGAAGAGCCGTAAGGTTAATTACAAAAATGAAGTATAAGATTAATTACAGCAGTAAACAAAATACTTGCACTGAAACTAATATTTTAACATTAAGTTTAAAATGAAAAACATGTTTGTAAAGCACAAAATTCGCAAATTTTGTACTTCTTTTGCATTATTTTTATTATTTGGATATTTCAACACAAAGGTTTTTTTTCCTTAACAGTAGGTCAGCTTGCTTCTTACTGGAGCAGAGGTTCTCAACATTTTATATTTGGGGAGCTCTTTTAGCTGACCGTTTTCTTGAACTAATTTCTTGATTAAAGAACAGAAAAAAATGAAAATCAAAGCTTTTTCCGCTTAAATTTGCAAAATAACTATTTCATCCTTATTTTATTGCAGTTTGAATATCCTAGTAAAATAATGAAAGTTAAGGTAACAAATCCCCCCGCCCAAATATATATATATATATATATATATATATATATATATATATATATATATATATATATATATATATATATATGGGTGATTCTACGCTATTTGAATTCAGACGGCCAATAGAAAAACTTCATGTAAAACTGATTTTATTAAAGTTTTTGTATGCTTCAGCATTACAGACTATTTATCTTTTATATGAACCATCCAATTAATTCACTACAATTACTTTATTTTAGCATTTATAGCTGAAAATAGTCATAAATGTATACTCCCCTGGCCTGTCCAAAGACTAGTTTTTATACAAACATGTTCGACGTTCAATTTTTGCTAACTTGGCATAATGTTTTTTGCCATAATCATACACTTACATTAGCATAGAAACATATTTCATCAGTAAACATTGAAAAAATATTTATTATTATTTTTAAAAAATACATTTCTCGACGGGCCATATCAGCAGTGTCACCAGGGGCGGCCCTAGCGGCGGACATTCCGGACCCCTGTCCGGGGCGGCAAATTTTAGTAGCGGCATTTTGGTTTGAATACTAAAATGAATTTTCTTCAAGGAAAGAAACGTAAAAAAAATTTAACAAATGGGATTCTTTTTACACTTTTCAATCCTGAAAGGTATGAATGTAGCGATGTTTGCGCGTGTTATTTTAATGTATCCATTCCAAGACAACATTTTCGGCTATTTCAACATAGCCTATTAAAACAAACGAATATATATTTATGTTACGGCCAAAGCCCGAAGTCCGGCCACTTCGCGATCTGGCCGGCCACTTCGCACATTGGCCGGGGCGTGTTGCCAAAGTCCGATGTACTCGAAATGAATTGCGTATTTGCGACTTTGGCCGGCCACTTCGCGAAGTGGCCGGAACTCCCTGGCCAATGTGCGATGTGCTTGCTGCTCGAAGCAGTTGCACTTCCAAGTGCTCAACAAATCGCTGCAGATGGAAAAAAAAAAAAAACTCTTGTGCAATATTCGAAATGCCATAACAGTTCGTCTTGTTGTGTCAAATGTTGATATAATTTTCTGTAATAAATTAATTCAGTAGATAATGTGATTATATTTTTGTTTGTTAGTTTGTTTTGTCCAAGGGAGAGGAAATTTTCATAAGAACATGAGTTTTCTGGTATTGTGAGATCTTCAAGCTATTACCCACCTTGGCCTTTTTCCGATGGACGATCCTAGGTGCCTTAGAGTGCGGATTTGTTCCAAAAACTACTCTGTGGCAGTAGCGGATTTTTAGGGAGGGGGGGGGGGACAGGGGGCCCGGGCCCCTCCCAAAGGGAAAAAAATAATTTTACTATATGTTTAATGTTCATTTGCTTTTTAATTTCTCCATAACATTCGTGAAAATTTTTGAACTATGTCTTTAAAAAAATCTCATGAACAGCATATTTGAATAACATCACTTTGGTTTGCTATGGGAATAATATACCAATCAGGGGTTAGACAGAATAAAAGAATACATAAAACTCAGGGTTTGCGAAATCAATGGTACATAATATATATCACGATTCATTAATTCATCTCCGTTGGAAAAAAGTGACGATTTCGTTTTGATAAATTTTTGTTTTAAATCATATTGACAGTTGTTTCTAAGTAATATCGTGCATTATTTACTAATCAGATTAAATAATATTGAATAATTTGACATAATGTTTAATACAGTGTTTCCCAACCTTTTTGAGCTCATCGCTCCCTTCAAGACGTTGACTAACACCTATCACTCCCCCCCCCCCCTTCCTTCCTCGAAAAGAACCATAAGTTGGAGCAAGTGAACATCGATATTATTACAAATATTAGTACCTAACTTTAATTCGAAGTAAAATGTAGTCAAGAAAGCAATCATAACCAATCATTTTTAAACTAAAAAAATTAATAAATAAATAAAAATACCTTTATTCTTTTTTTCTTTCACAAAGCGAACTGAATCATGGAACTAAAATAATTGAAACTAAAAATTTGAATTAAAATAAATTGACAATTTGAAAATTTATAAAATTAGCAATACATGACGAAATACTTCCTAAGGTTTATCCAAGGTGCAAGGAGGAAGCTCTTGAACTTTAATTTGCAATTCAATTAGTTTCATTTGAAACTTTAATTTGAATTCAAAAATCGCGAAAAACTTTTCAAAGGTTTTAATTAATTTCTTCGTTAATTAATGTCATCAGAAAACGCCCCCTTGCTCAAAACACTCCGATCCACTCTGAACAACCGGTTTCGTAAATGTTTACAATTTCGGTTTTCGCTACTTTATTTTTACTGTTTTTTCTCTTCTAAATAGAAATACCCATCGCCCTTTAAGAATTTACCTCCCCTTTGAGGAGTCCAAAATCGCATTCGGGAGCAATCGCCCTCGTGTTGGGAACCACTGGTTTAATAGTTGATCGGCTCAAAATGTTAAAATATTTTTTTTCCGCCACACATCCGAAGTAAATTAGTATACGTATGTAATCTTACACTTAAATAGATTAACTGACTTTATGTTTTTTTCACTCCCCTCCCCTTTTTTTTAAATTTAAAGGAAGTTTGTGAGATTTTTTTTTTTATAAAAAATGTAGGGAGAAAACACTTTTTGCTTTCTGGGCCCCTCACAAAAACTATTTCTGTATCCGCCCTGCTCTGTGACAGATACGAGATATAACGTGACTAGAGACGTATAACGTGATTATCATTAGCATTACTGTAAACAAGCACAAAATGTGACATGTGCTAAAGGTCATGACACACAAAATGTGTCATTACATTTTTTTCTAACTTTGGCCGATCGCCTCATGCCACTTCGCGAACTGGCTGGCCAAAGCCCGAAATCAAGGAAAGATCGGACTTTGGCCGGTCATTTTGAGGCGCTATTGGCCATTTCGCGAAGTGGCCGGCCAATTCGCGATCAGGCCGACTTCGGGCTTTGGCCGTAACATTTATAAAATGAACGAATATTTAGAAACTATAATTGTTAATGGAGACATATTTAAAAACAAACTAACTAGAGCAGATAACTTTAAGAACGTCAAGATTTTGAAATTGTTGAAAGAAGCTCGGGGGCCTAAAGCGTAGTTTTTTTTTTTTTTGGGGAGGGGAGAAAAAATCTCAATTCATCAAATGAAACGCCGAATTTTACCGAACGAATAAACGAAAAAATAATAAAATGTGTGCATGCATCAATACTTATATCTTCTGAGAAGAGATATAAAACATCATTGAAAAAAAATAAATAAAATAATGCATGATTGTAATATTACAAAACTGTCTCACTATTTTCAAATTTTCCGAATCATTAGTAAAAATTTGCCAAATATGAAATTTTTTTTTTGGAGGTCATAGTATCCTCCCACTGGGGTGCCCCTGATACAAGTTTTGTAAATTGTGTAGAGAGAAAATTGTAGAGAGAAACAAGGCATACAAATGCGCTTGATCTAGCACAAAGGTCTTCAACTTAGATTCTGGGAAACCCTAGGGTTTCTTAGACATTTGAAAGTAGCTCAGCTAGAGATCACTATTTGCTCAATCATAGCTCCAAACTTTTAATAAAATTACAATCTTATAAAAGATCAAATGTTCTTTAATATTTCCAAAGCATTTCTGAAATATTTTCCTACTCAAAAAAATAATAATAATAATATAATAATCTTGGATCAATATATATATATATATATATATATATATATATATATATATATATATATATATACAGGGTGTCCACTCCAATCGTGGACCAATAGCTAATTTCTAAACCGTTAGAGATAAGCATATAGTTTATTTAGGAAAAAATCTCCAAATTACGAAAGGAATTTTGGGTCTATTCAATGTTCTTCAAAAAATCAAATTTTGAAAGAGTTACGAAATTTAAATTTTTATACAGCCCCCCAGTCCTATCAATCATATTTAGTAAAACATTCTTGACACTGCAACGTTTAAAACAAAATAAAAAATCACTCTTCTACCACAAAAATTGACCGAGTTATGACGTTTTGAAAAATCAAGATTTTGAAGGATTTCGCATACGGTCCCTTAATGATCTCTCGATGACGTCATGAAATAATGCAAAATCTTGATTTTTCAAAACGTCATAACTCGGTCAATTTTTGTGGTAGAAGAGTGATTTTTTTTTGTTTTAAACGTTACAGTGTCAAGAATGTTTTACTAAATATGATTGATAGGAACTGGGGGGCTGTATAAAAATTTAAATTTCGTAACTCTTTCAAAATTTTGATTTTTTTGAAAAACATTGAATAGACCCAAAATTCCTTTCGTAATTTGGAGATTTTTTCCTAAAT